>PTEX01000012.1:6290016-6365562 GCA_003342815.1 Eudromia elegans
GCGGCCCGTTGGGGTCCCCGCGGCCGGGCTCGCCCGCTGGGGAGCTGCCCGCGCGCGGCCGGGACGAAGGGGGTTAATCATTAAACCCGCGCCGCGTTAGTAGTTACAGCGCGATGGGGGGAAATGGCCCCGGGGGGTATGGCCTGGGGTCGGGCGTGTGTCCCCGTGTGCCCCGGCGGGAGCCCGAGGAGACGGAGGTGTCAGGAGTCGGAGTCACCCAGGGCTGAGGAATCCCGGGAGCCGCGGGCAGACTGAGCGGGACTCGGTTTAAAAATCAGGTTGGGGCGGCCTCTGGCCGAGGCTGCGCGTTCCCGGAGGCTGGTGCCACGGGGAGCTGCGTCCATGTAAACGCCGGGTCCCCCTTCCCGACGAGGACTTGGCCACCGAGGCTCTGTGGTAAACACCGGCACCCTCCTCTCACTGCGTTCACATGGAGATTTCAGCGCGACCTGGAGGGCAAACTGATGGAGGAAGCGTCAGGGCAGGCTGGGATTCTTCCTTGCTGGAGGGAGAACCTGGGAGTTTTTCATACAAATGTTCTAAAATTTGAAAATAGTCTCAAAATCCCGTGAGGAATCGGAATGGACAAACCTCTCTAAGTGAGCAGCGCGGCCAGAAGTGTGTGAGGGGGTCGCGAAGACCACCCGTGGTCCACAGACCTGGACTGTGGACTTCTCCTGGCGCTATTTGAGGAGAGCCCATAGGATGGCCCGCTCCCGGCCAGGAGAACTTGCTGACCTTCCAGAGCAAAACAGTGAGAGGTTTATGTGATGTCCTTTAGTGTCCTTTAATAACTAAGGAAAAGACATACCAAGGTACCAGTGAGAGGTTTTTTTTTTCCTGAACAGGCCTGTCAAACAAATGTCGTAATGTTGTTCCATTAATAGAGCAATAATCCAAAGCACGTAGTACAAACATGTAAGTCTCTCAAGTCTCAGTATAAGGTCTTAATTATTGTTTGTATTTCAAATATCTGTTGCTCAGTTGTCGATAACAGAGCATTAAGGAGTTTAAATTTGTGCAATCCTCTCTGATGTTATAATATATAACTTTTTTTTTAAAGTTTAACTTTAAGTTCATAGTAAGTGATGGTACCAATGTACCAGGCATTGAATGCCTTTGAAATGGGAGTTGAAAGCGAGCGTGTGCTAGGCAGGACGATCCGATAGATAAAGGCTTTGAGGAAAAGACTGAGAGTAGGAGAGGACCTTTCAGGTGACGTGCTGAGGGCAAAACGGGAAGGACTGAGCACAGAGCTGAGGACAAGCCCAGGCTGTGAAATAAAGCAGAGTTCACTGGTGTGCCAGGGTGAACACGGGCTCCTGGCTCTGCTTCCAAAGGGAGACTTTTCTGGAGACTGCTGAAAATATTGTTAATAAATTCATGTGTGTGCTGCCTGAGGCAGTGCAAATCTTCTAAGTGTCTCAGAGACATTTTATTAGTTGAGTTAGTAATTGACCATTGATTTAATGTATCTCTTATTCTGTTTGCCAAATCTGGGAACAGATACATTTCATGTGTTTTCTGATCAAATTTACTTGAGTTAAAGTGCCTAGAAAGGGGCAGGCAGTTTTTAGACATCAGAAACTGTTATTTAAAGTAGTGCAACAGTTTGAACAGATTATTTGGATATCTCACAGAATTCCCATTAGAAAGGTTAGGATTGGCATAAACTCCATCCCTCCTGGCTGACGCAGGAATGGACAGTTGTGCAAGAGCCGTTTTTCTGTGATTCTAAGACCTAACATGATATAAAATCACCTTTGAACTTCTAGGAATGTTGCACTGATTGCTATGCAGGTTGGACCCAAACTTAAAAAAAAAGCGTGGCTGGATCAGTAAGATTTAACTATGTGAAATACATAATATTGTACTGATTTTGTCCAAGACCGTTTGGCTGTGTGCTCACTGCAACCAGACAAGTTGAATAATGAGATGATTTCAGATATGTTTGTACCTAGCCTGCATGACATGGCAAGGGTTTCAAATGTCCTGCAGTTACGATGGAATACTTTATTTTACTGCTTTACTTGCTTCATTACTAGCAGGTAGGCTGTTGTCACATCCCCAAAATACTGGGTGTAGTAAAAAAAGAAAAAAAAAATCCAGGTCGTGAGTGTTTATTCCTCAAAGCAGAGAAAGAAAAACATGCCGAAAGGATAGATAGAGTTCAGCAGAATATTGGTTTAAAACTCTGCTTTGGAGATAGTTGCTTTCATATTATATCTATTTTTAAGTTCTACTGTGATTATGGCAGGAGGACCTGTGCTATTTTCTTCCACAATAGCATTAGGGAACACTGATAGAGCTCTTTGAACAGAGTGCTGCTGAGCTGAATCCATTTTTTCTTATGTATTATAGTTGCTACTGTTTATTTTTTTGTCTAATTTCATGTACTCTGTTTGTTGAATATTCTTAACTTTTGATTTCTCGGCATTAATGACATAGCCTGAAGCAGCAATCCCTAGACTTGGATTCAGTTCATAAGCCTCATTGGGATAAATATTTGGTTAGCAGCAGATTAGCATTTTAAAGCCCTGCTTATTATGGCAAGATTTACTGACGGCTCTTATAAACATCCTGCTGATCCACCTGTGATCTTTCTCCAGTCTGCTTGCGTTTTTCTCTTTCAGCTGTAGATTGAAGGCCTCAGTTGTAAGCAGGAGTGTGTTCTTAGTGTCCTTATTCCATCTGGCTGCTGGTTTCAATGGTTTCTTCTTTCTCTGCTCCTGTACCAGCCACCGTCTCTGTCCCAGAACTGGCAGAGCTCTCCTCACAGGGCCCGTGTGCCTTTGGGTTTGCTTGCCAGCTGCAGTCACACATTTGTTGTATACTTTTTGGCATGCAATCGTTAATAATTGATTGGGTAATATTGATCTTATATAGGTCATTGCGAGAAGCCAAGGTGTGGTATTTTGAACGTCCTTGGAAATTCATGCATAGTAACCTAGGTATGGCCATCTCCTATGGCTTTGTTTATACAATTCCATTTTGTTCTGATGTAAAAGTCGATGGAGACCTTTAATCCTGCACAGCTTTTACAACAGCAGTGCAGAATTTCACACTAGTAGGTGAAACAGCTCACAACCCTTTATTATTCACATACTTTTCTTATGCAGGGAAGGATTTGTAATGCCAAATGTACTTGTTACTCTTCTTGTCTCCCCCTTCTCCTTATGAGTCGCAATATAGAAGATTTACAATTAAAGCCTGGTTTGGCCATTCTATGACCACTATAGCATACGCTATAGTATCTTTGGGTATGGATATATGAATAATACAGCAAATTTCATAATTAGGAGTTGTTCTTTACTAGACAGAAAAGAGGAAGAAGATACTCCTTCTGTCTAGAAGTGGGTCGCTTGTAAGCTGTCTGTTCTTGTTTCCAGTTACATTACAACAATACATTATCATTGTGAGCATCCCACAGAGTGTTGGAAGATCTCAGGTGTATTTCTTTGTGAGTGTTGCTGTGTGTTGCTCAGGTAGAGGGGAAAAGCACAGCCAAAGGAGACTGCTAGTTCAAGGAGTGAACTTGAATGTTTAGATTGCGTCATCTCTTGAGTTAACAGAATCTTCTCTGTATCTGATGCCTTCTGTGTTTTCTTGAGGATTATATTATACCAGATTTTTTTCTTTTTTTTTGTGTGGGAAAACTACAATAAAAATGAAAACCAAGTGTGTGAAATCCTTTTTAATTAAAAGATGAGCGTTTTCTGTAAATATCTGGCTGGTGAAGAGACTATGACTCACCCTACAGGGAATTTTGAAACAGTAATATGAAACTTGGTAATGTCAAATGTATTATGAAAGTCAGATTAATTTATAAGGTTTTATAGCGATTTGGTTTGGTGTCACTTAGCTACAGATGCTTGCTTATTTGACTGTTACTGCCAAGAAATGAATAAGAATTCTAAGTTCTGACCATGTACTTTTAAAGATATGTGTGCATGTCAATAGAAAGTAATCTAGTAATGTATTTTCTTAATGGGAAATTATTTTATGTGAGCATATATTTTATTCACTGAAATCTTAATTTTAAAAATTGGAATGATTGATGCAAAATAAGTTAGATCAAGACTAAGTTTAGCGGGTTCTTAGTCAAGTGAACTAGGCTGTGGTATTTTCCTAGTTTTGCCAATAGTCTTATTGCTGGGTTATAGAATGAAAAATTACTTTCTGAACTGAGCACAATATTTTATGAACTATATACTTCAAATGAATGCTGTCGTTCTTTATGAAAACTAGTTTTACTAGTTTGGAAAGCTTTCTGTTATATATCGTATCCTAATTCTTTTTTAGGTTTGTAGATGGTGAGCTAAATATTTGTTACAATGCTGTAGACCGTCATGTTGAGAATGGAAAAGGAGAACACACTGCCATCATTTATGACAGTCCTGTAACAAATACCAAAGAGAAAATAACATATAAGCAGCTTCTTGAACAGGTGAGTTTGAAAATAACCCTCTGTACACTGTGTACAAATAAATATTGGACTCAGAGTCATATTCTGCTTTAATGTATTTCAGTGTACAAGATGCATTAGAGTGAATGAAACGCACTGATTCAAATATACACGAAGTGTCTGGAGTTTTGTGGAAATGCTTAAAATATGCAATGTTGTTTACAATTTAATAGTTCAGTGCTTGAGGTATTCTTTCACCATGGTGAGAAAAGAGAAATCAGCAAAGAGAAATCAGCAGCTACAAAGGCTACTATATTTCTAGTCTGCTCTTTTATAAAATATAAAGGAAAAGGATAAAAAAAAATTACTCTTCACCTTTTTTTATGAAATTAACAACTACAAAAAAGAACTTAAAAGATTCACTTCAATGTGGCATGCTGGAGCCAGAACAGCTGAAATAAACAAGTGCTTTAAGAAATTAATAAGCTCCAAAAGTGCCCGGCTACGCCTTTAATTATATTTATGTGCATGCACACATACATGTATAGAATACATATTTGTTTTATCTTAAAGAAAACATCATTTTATGTCAAATTATCTTCAGTACTGCAGTACTTAGTGCTCTGTAGAAGTTTTCTCTAAAGATTATTTGAAAGGCACCGCCCATTTCACCATTTAAATTCCTTGTTCCTGTAAAATCTTCCTTAGTTTGTTGCTGTGTGTTGTCACCAAACACATTAAATGTTTTGAGGTATGGAAGGTTTATATATAATAAAGAAGTTTGTGCTAGTTGACTTGCATGTTCTTTCCTCCCTCTTTCTTACTCTAGCAAACCAAAACAAGTGAGAGAATTGCTTGAACTTGTCTGTGGATGTTGAGCAAAATTCATCTGGAAATCATTGTAACGTTGCTGATAGCTGAATTCTATCTAAGTATTGCTTTTAAATTCTGTACACTTTGTTATTTAATCAAAATATGAATGGGAAAGGTAGGAGCTGAGGTTAGCATTGGTCTGTGGAAGTTTCTTACTCTTGTGGGATATATTTAATTCAGCTTATCTCAGAAGGCTCTGAGATGACAATAGGCTTTGGCTTGTTAGGTCTGGTTTTCATGAAAATACCATACTTTTGTTTATATCCCCTTTTCAGTGTGTAGTTTTGTGCTATAAATTATACTGATAAGATTTGCAGTGGTGGATTACACTTTGAAGACACATCTGTTGTAGAAACCAAATCACCCCTGCACTTTGATCTGTGATGGAAAAAACAATAAGCCAGTTCAAAACAAGAAGGAAGCTTCCCATGGCTAGATGAACAGTACTTGATCACTTTTTTTTGTTTTGTTTTCGTTTTATGTTATTGCATTTACAGAGGAGAACACACATTAATTCTTACAAACATGTCAGAGATATTTTCTTGGTTAATGAGCACATAAATATCAGATGCAAGACAGCAACCAATAGGATAGTGAGAGAGGAAGATGAACTATAGGTAGAATTAGCATTTCTGAAAGTAAGAAAGATATGGTAAGCTAAAAAAGATTTGCAGCTGGTAAACATATGAAAAAGAAGGTAAGAAGGAAAAGGCATTAGGTCAAATTATCCTAATTTGGGTCATAGTTAAGAATGAATGAGTACTAAAAATGAGGAATCATAAGAAATGTAAGATGTCATGTACAGCAGTGTTTTCCTTAGGTGTCTAGGAGGATATGGAATCGGGACTGGAAGCTTATAAGTTAATTGTTTTTTCAGTTTTGGTGAAAATAATGAAAAAGTATCTTTGGAGGAGTTGGTAAAAGTCTGGTTATTAAAAAAAGAAACCGAGGTAAAAATGGAGTAGTTTTATCTGGTGTAGCCAAAGGTTGAAAAAGAATAAATTGTAAGATTAGTAGTAATGAAAAGCAAAGGATTTTTGAATAATATTAGATCCAAGCCAAGAAACATTTAGATTAAGCATCAGATTAAGATGCTGTGTTCTGGAGGAATAGGGAAGTTAACAAATTGCATCCACGCCATAGATCTGGGAAAGAAAAAGACAGATTTGCAAGTAATTAACGATATTTCTTTTAACAGGCTTATTATGGAGACTGGATACATGGAATCGTATTAACATTTGCATTTACGGCTTTGTTTTGCATCTGAAAATGAGTATCTCTGCATAAATTATTTTTGGGAGTTTGTGGTTGCTACGCTCTCATTTGGCTTTTAAATTCAAAGGGAAGTGTATTATTTGTCTCAATGAGGAATTACGTATTTGCTTTGGAAAGCAGCTCCTCATACACGTGCTGCTTAGAAGGTGATCTCTGTAGATGCAGCACAGTTAGACTTCACCTAAGTCATTCAAAGTCTGTAACCCCATCTCCAACTTTATTTGGTTTTAACCCATGTAGGAAACTCCTTAGTTAAGAGAGGTGCTGTGACAACTGCTGCCACTGCTGGCTGCCAGCGCGGCCTTGATCTGTGACAAATGTCTTGTGAAATCCCGAGCCCCTGGCTACAGGGACAGTGCTGGGACAGCGTGAGCCTGCATGGCTCTGGGCATTGCTCTTTCTTCATGTGCTCATGACTGACTGTTCAGTAAATCCCATCCATCAGTACAAGGACTAGTATTTTAATACAGATATAACATCTGTGCATTATAGTGAAATATAAAATTACTTGTAAAATGTTACTCTTCAAGAGTAAGAGTTACATAAACACTGTCAAAAGCAGGCCTTGACCAGTAAGGCCAAGGCAATGTACACAATCAATCATGTTTACACTCTAGACTCGGTAATTTTGTACATGTACTGAGTTCTCTAAACCTGCCAGATTCTTTCCCAAAGCTCTTTTCCTTCTGTTCTCTCTTGCTTTCTTCTGGAAATCTCATTCATTATGACTGAATGTTTAATTTTGTTGTCAGCTGCCTAAACTAAACTAAACAGTAGGAAAATAAACACCAAGAAAATTATTTTGCTTTTAGTGTTTTTTAAGAATTGCACAGCTTTTCAGATCCAAGAGCTAGAATGATGCTACAGTTTTAAAGTTAAGCATCACTAAACTATAAGTAATTGAGAGAAAGATTGAAAGCTTTTGGATATTCAGTGTTCAATCTGTGGGGAACTTTTGTTTTGATGGAACTGAAATAGAAGGATTGCAAGGCATTCAGCTTGTTCTTTAGCTTTAAAATTTAAATTTCCTGTAACTAGATAAAATATACATTATAGAAATATGGCTTAAATATGGTAACTAATCTACAGCTAATCAGTGGTGTTGAAAACCACTGACTTTAAAAAGTGCCAAACAAAATGAAGACACTGGTTGGATTGTCTTAGTATGATACAAACATTTTTGAAGTTTCCCATAGGTTTTAGAAAAGCTGCTGTGGTGAGCACCATGCCACTAGTTGAAAGAGAAGGTCTGGAAGTTAACAGAGCAAGCTGAGATTTTCAGCAGTTCTCTGTCCATGTACAGAGTGGGTAGGTCGGTTCTTTTTGATCTTTGTACAACAGCACTCTCTTCACAATTAGGAAATCTTGAGACTGTTCCAGTTACTCGTAATGAAGTTTTATGTAGTGCATAAAATCGCATCATAAATTCCTTAATTAAATGCTGTTACAGATGGAGGCCTGCAAATGCAAAGAGTAGGACTCTGACAAATTTAAAGCATAATAATCCTCCAAAATGTATTATTTTTTTTCCTTTATTGATGCTTTTTTCTAAGCATGTAAGTGAGAATTATGATGTTGAATTGATGCCAGTGAAATGGGGATGTGTAGGTATAAGCTTGGTGTGTGCCTCAGGGAATACTCTAATTCCATTAGTGAGAAGGTAGGATAAGATAAAGGAGGTGCAATTCTATTACAGATATTATTCGATTTGTGTGGCATTAGGTAAATAGATACCCAGAAGAAACAGGGATCTGTAACTTCTGTTCATTAAAAACCAAATTTCTCGGTATATTGAAAACTAACAACGTTTTCCAGTTTAGCACAAGGGTTATTAGATAGGTAAGACAAGCATTAATTTCTCTAGTTTGTTTCACTTACTAAAAATATCTAAAGAATTAGAGTGCTCTCAACAGTTGTTACCTCTTGATAGATTTTATACATAAAAAAGTAATATATAAAAAAGTAGTATGATTCTTTTCTGAGGTTCTTTTCAGTATCAGTGCATACTTAATATGTTGAATTCAGTGCCATAGTAAATAACTTCTGTGTACAGTAACTTGAGAGAATTATTTAAAAACGCTCTTGGATAAGGAAGTGCTTCACCTTCTAAGCAATGGGCTAAGATGTAAATTTTTATGCTGGAATGGTTTTTCTATGCTTAAACATATCTTCTGAAATATCTGTATTGGCCACTGTCAGGATGTATTTATGTGTCTGTCTATGCTGCTCTGCTCTGACTGAGGATCATCCAGACTGTTCTGTTTATAGTTGTCTTGCTGAGTCTTTTACTTTACTCCACACCTTTTCTTTTCCTTCTACCCTGAAAAATGACCAATTGCTTTGTGGCTAGAGACAGTAATTTTCTTTTGATAGTGTTTTTCATTCTTTCTCAGAAGTACCCTAGAATCAAAACTCGAATACAGATGGGAAATCCTCCTGAGACTGACAACCCAACGACCTGTCTGGTCAGGCAGTTTTATTTTAATAAAAACATATACTAGACTTTTTATTTGATGCTGTTCTTCATGATCTTATTTAAATCTAAAATTATTTTCTAAATGGATGCTCTACAAAGAAATGAGTGATATCACTGGGATGTTTTTTAAAAAATATCAGTATTATGTGAAGGATGGAACTAATCAGGGCTTTATACAGAGTGGTGTCTTGAGTTTTCAGATTCCATACAAAAGACTTCTACATCACACCTTAAAAGTTGCAAAAGTAGCTGGAATTTCATCTTCCCTGGCTGAAGATGGCTGTACTGTGTTATGGCAGTAGCACCTACTGTAGCATGTAATTTGGAGCAGTAAAAGCAGAAGAGTGAATCAAATAGTGCTGAAATAGCTGCTGAGGCTTCTCACACTTCTGCTATATGTGGCTTGTAGTTTTTGCTTTGGACTGGATTGTTTGGTCCTTTTTAAGTGAATGTCCCATAACTCAATTCCAAGCTGTCAGAATCACACAAATCTTGCCTTCCCTAGCTGCAAATTCCCCTGGGAAGTGTTCTGCTTTCCTTTCACCTACCTCATTGCTGCTGCATTTCCTTCCAGAGGATACCCTGGGCAGCTTACGTGCTGTAGGGGTTGTGCAGGATGCTATAGGCTACCCCTCGCACCTACCCCAAATCCCTGCTGATCTGGGGATCCCTGCTGACCTACACCCACCTCGTCCCTGGAGTGGATGCAGTGGCATTCATTTCATGTGGGACTGGAAGTGGTGCCAATTCGTAAGTGTGATGGAACTGCTATTACATCCCAACCCCTTCTTGGGGTCCCCTGTCCCCAAGCCAGGAAGGAAAAGGTCCAGCCCCTGTACTCTTCCACTAAATCTCCAACTCTTCCTGAATCCACACAACTTGTTAGCATGTGAAAACTGTTTGTTTTTCAACCTGATAAGGTTTAGAACGCCTTTTTTGAGCATATGGCGGAATTTCTGCTTTAGTGTCCTCTACAATTCTTTTGGTATGGACATTAGCTTCTCAGTAAACCACTGGGGTGCCTGTGTAACTTGCTTTAAGGCTCCCTTATTTCTCCAAACCAGAACTGCTAATGCAGAGCTTGAGTTTGGTGGCAGGCTAAAATGCTGCTGCACTCACAAGGGATTTGTAACTTAAGTTCAGAACGTCAAAGATGAACGCATACCTCAGTTTAATATGCTTGGTCTGAAATGAAAATGAATCAATTACTTAAGTGGCAAATGTATTTAAGCAATAAAGCAGTCCTAAATTTTCAAGGAAGAAAAAAAACACAAAAAAGCAGAAGCAAATGTCATACTTCTAGGAACATAGTGCCTGTGAAAGACTGAGTGATAAAGAATCCTCTCTTAATATAAGCCATAAATGACAGTAACCTTCACCAGACTGGAAGTTTTTATGACTTTTAGTAGTTTAATGCAATGTCACTTCTTCTCCTTGCAGACAGAATGATTGCCTGGGCAAAGTAAACCTGCTTCAAAGTGTTCCATAGTCTTTCAAAGAGCTCTGGATGGAGAGAGTGTTTTATTGTATATCATGTGGTCCATACATTCCACAGCTGTCAGGAGGAAGAAGGGAAGGACATGAGGAAAATTACAGATATTCTTTTATTGGGTTATTGCCTTTGGTAACATTAGACTCTCCTGACTGGGGAGGTTAACTGCAGACAAGTAATCAGTGTGCATGCATGGAAGACATGTGGTTCCTGCCTGCAGCATATATTCCACTTTAAATCCCTGTCCTTGATAGGTTTCGATAAAAAACCACTTCGGGACACTCCAGTCTCTTCACACTCTCCTGCCTACTTAAAGAATGTTAAAGTTGTGCAGCCAAGCACTGAAGTTATGTTGCTTATACACAAGCACTGGGGAAAGCTTCTGTTACTGACTTTCTAATTTTAATCTTTAAATGGTCCCTTTCCTTCACCAGACAAATGCTGCCTTTTTTATCATTAACAACAATCCTTGCCCTTCATTATGTTTAACTTTCGATTGCTTGCAATCCACAACGGTACTGAATGGAGAATCACTCCTTAGATCCTGGCTTAGTTTCCTCTGATCTTCCTGTCAACAGGCTGCTAGAGAGTCTTGCATGCAGCAAAGATAGTTTAGTCCCCCCAGGCCTCTTGAGGGCGAGGTGATGCTATCTCTGTGTCCAAATTAGTTTGCAGAGTTTTAATGTTTTCGTAATAGCAAGTACACAAAGGGCATTTGAAGACCATGCTACTATCTTTATTTACAATTACTTGTATCAATCCTATCTAGAAATTGCTGTAGATACCGGTGATATGGCTATAAATTCTAGCTGTGTACCTGTACAAGTCCAGCTTATTTGTGATCATCTTGATGCCTGTCAGAATTTTGTAGACTATTGATAGATATCAACAGTTTTATGTTTGAAAATATTTTCTTGGTTTATCATTGAAGTTTAGTACAGGAGATCCAACAGACAATTCAGCCATGTACCTTGAGTTCTGCTGAGCTTGGAGCTTGGGGTTGTGATGACTGCCTTGTAAACATTCTCTCTGTCCTGCAGATATGTCATTAACCTTGCTGGTGCAAGCATGCCTGCTTGGGGGGCCTGTGTTTTTGTGTTCTTAGCTCCCTGGGCAGAAGTTAAGAAATACACTCAGTTTGATTGTGGACGAGCCGTATATTTAATGGAAATACGGGTCAGATGTGTTTGGAGCTTGTGGATGTTACTGAGTCAGGTTGCAGGAGGTCTGGACATGTAGTCCCACTGAAGAGAGGAACGGTGAGGTAATGCCGTTTTTTCTTCTTGAGTATGTTTGTTTGATAGAATTTTAAGGCTTTGAGTTAGAATTGGCCCAGCTTTTCTTGAATATGAGCATACCAGCAAGCACTGAATGAATTACTGACTCTGTTTTTTTCTGTCTCATTTCTACAATGCTAGTCCTTTGCTGCCGTGTCTGTCTTAAGGCTTCTATGTACCCAAAAAAGAAATGGGTGAGGGGAAGCAAGAGGACAGAAAGGTTTCTTAAATATATGTACACTTAGATTCATGTACTCCTGTGAATTTGTATTAGCATTTGGTGAGATTTTTTGTTAGGTACCAAGAGGTCTACAGCCTTGCAGGACAGGAAATTGGAAAACTTACCTTGTGCATAGTGTTATGTTTCGAATTTGGTTAGTTAGGACAGAATTCATGCTATGAAATATACTGTTTATGTACATTTTTGAAAGTTAAAACTGAGAAATATAATCATCTGGATAAAAGAGTGAAAAAAGAGAATGGTTAAAATAGAAAATTTGCAAAATTTTAATTAAAAAATTATAACCTTTTTTGTTATAATATATGAAGCAACTGTAGTGTATTTTCACTTTACAGGAAAAGATGTGTTTCCTTTTTTTGTTTGTGTAGGTTTTTGCATTGTTTTGTTTTTATAAAAAAGAAATGATCCTAAATGTGTTAAATTTGGACTGTCTCATTCATCATCTTTCTCTGTCTTTCTGGCTTTTCCCTTCAGTGTCTTGGTTCTGTTAATTGTGTCAGAATTGTTTTTATGGGGAAAGACTTCTAATATATTCTAACCATTTTGTCAGTACAGGTCTCCAAGTTAGCTGATGTAATGGTGAAGCATGGTGTGAGGAAAGGAGACCGTGTGGTCATCTACATGCCCATGATTCCACAGACAGTGTACTGTATGCTGGCTTGTGCAAGAATAGGAGCCATCCATAGCCTTATTTTTGGTGGATTTGCTTCTAAAGAGCTTTCTGTTCGCATTGATCACGCAAAGGTAACAAATGTCTTGAACAACAAAAGTCATTGCAGTAGTTATTAATGTGAACCAATGTCAAAGGTTTTGTTTGTTTGGTTTGTTTTGTTTTTTTGATTTACGTTTTTGGTTTTTTTTCCACTAAGGATAATATTTCTCTTTATGTTGGAAGCAGTTCTGATCTGACATCAACATCCAGCAGTGAAGTGTGAACAAAGTGCTATTTTTATGCTGAGAATAGTATTTTATAGCAGCCATTGAGATAAAACTTTAAAAGCTTTTTAAGGAAGCTGGACTTTATGATACTGCCCTCTGTTTAGAATATACTTTATGTTTCTGTTTGGCAACCCTTTGCTCTCAAACCTCACCTTAAAATTAGCTTTTCACTCAATGTTTTCCTCAAGAATACAAAAATCTATGTGGTCCAGCCTAAGTCTTTATGTGTTTGCTTTATGGGTTTGCAAATTAAGTAGTAAGTTCAGCTGTAGCTCTACTTCATCTAATTTAGACATGAATCAAGGCAGCTAATGAACCAATTGTGTTAAAAAGTAGCACTGTAGAGAACATTGGTGATAGTTATGTGGTTTTAAAGGCTTTCAAGTTAAGTGTGTTTGTGAAGCATTATTTAAGTTTTTGGCATAATGTTACTTAAATAATAAACTTAATAACTTAACTGTGCTGTGCATATTAGTAACTTGTGTGTGCAAATTAGCTATCCATGCTCCTACCACAGGTTTCTATCCCCCTTTGTTTCCTATTAAGACAACATTTACAAACAAAGCAAAAGTTTTTTGTCCTCTTGCTCAGTCACCTGGATTGTTCAGGTCATCTGTGGTAGCAGGTATCATTGCATCATCCGGGTTAGATGTGTAAGCAGTACGAGGAATGAAGCCTGCAAGGTTTGTGAAAAACCTCACTTAGATTTTTGCTTATGGAAGTGCTCTTTACATAACTAAGACTTGAATTTTCTGAATAGCTGTAAAGAAATAGTCCTTTTAAAAAGTTATCAGCTCAAATGGTGTTGCTTCACTCCCTTCCCTCCCCCAACACTTTTTAACAAGCGAGAAGCCAATAAAATGTCTCAGATGGTTTGCTGGAATTGCGACCTTGTGTAGGGGAACACTAACAGCGGCCTCATAGTTTTTTGCCTCTTACCCTTTCCCTCATTTTCTAAAACAAGATGTAAAAACACTTTTAACTTTTAGAATCTTTTGAATAATATGGGAAAAAAGCTGCTAAATTCTAAAAAGGAAAGAAGTTGTGGCACAAAATATCTAGTGTTTATTTTTAGAGTATTTTGCACGTATCAATTAATTAATCCAAATGGACTTTTTTCATATGGACCAAGGAAGACAGAAAGGTAATGATAATCCTTGCTACACCCATGAAAATGAAAGCAGATAAAATGATTTTACTCAAGGTTACTTGGCAAGTGTTCTGCACAGCTAGCTCTAAAATACTGCCTACAGGCCAAGAATTAAGTTCTAATTTACCTTGTCTTTTTTCTCCTTTTTTCTTCTGGATGATTTTTGGTTAATTTAATGTGTGATGAAGGGATTAGAAAAGAGGATGGCTACATTCTCAGTGTAAATTTCAAGATTTGCCTTACTTTTGTAACACTGTAAAGCTTTCTTGATGAGTGAATTAATGTTACTGAGATTATTTTAAAGACACAAGTATAAGTGACTGTGATGAATGACATTCTGCTGAACTCAAAATGTAATTGAAGCTCTTGAAAAGAAACAGCCGTTTATTAGGCTTTTATGTGAGTTAATTTAGGTGTTGCAGTATAGGACTTAATACTGGTAAGATTAGCTAGAAAGAGTTAAAGACTTTGGAAGGGGGAGCTGGCTTTGAGATGCTCCTTTGGAAGAAAGGTCAGACTTTAAATTTCATCGGAATATGTAAGTGAAGGAAACAAAAAGCACCTTTTTTGTGAGTATAGCAAGGTATATATGCTGCACCAGCTTGCCTTAATTTATCTTGAATTTTAAATAGCTCTGGGAATGCTGCAAAGTCCTGCAGTTGATAATTGTTAGTCTTGTCAGGTATTAGCAGTGCTATAGACGTTATAAGGTGAATTGTGATGAAGAGATAGAAAGTGCAAGAATAGGCATTTCCTGGCGTCTCTCCTTTCATACAAATTTGAGAATATATAGTTTGCAATATTGAAACAACAGGTAATTCTGCAAAGCATTAACTCTCTTTTGAGAAATGAACATGATACTTATTCGAACACTTTATCTTACTAAACTGAGAATACTGAAAAGGATCCTTCAAAAACAAAATGGTTATATGCATGTTTAATAGATGCTCTGCTTGCAACAGCCGAGCTGTCTTGTCTCTTTTGATCATTTTATGGCAATTTTGGAGGGCTTTTTAGATTTTAAAAAGTCCATATATTGAGAAATGAAAATAATGGAGTTTTTCAGACAACTGATTTTTGAAAACAATTTGGATTAAAACAGTATTATGATTTGCAAGTGAGCAGTTCTTTGAAATGGAAAATGCATGAAACACCACAGTTTTTCAAAGCCATCTGTTATTATCTTCCATGGAGGACGGAAATGCTATATTCTTCTCTCCTTCATAGTTGACACATTTTGAGGTTTCAGCAAGACATCCTTGGAAAGAAAGATAGAGCTAATATGTGATAGTTTGTTCTGAATAAGACATGATTCCTGCATGCAGACAGGGCTACAAATGGTGTCCTCTGCTTCCCGTCCCAAGATAAGGAGCTCATCTACGTGATGAGGAAGCAAGCCAAGCAGCAGCTTCAGAAGGGCAGTTACCTTGTTGGCGTGCAGGAGCGGAGTGCACGAGAGAGAAGCATCTATGTGTTTTCTTGAGAAAAGATAGTGATTTAATAAAGTTCAGTGCAGACAGAACAGTGATTTCAGGAGATTTGATGTCAAAGTACACTCAGTTGTTTACCACACGGAGGAAAAGATCAGATAGAATTGTCATATTGTCAAGGAGACCCTCCCGTTCAGTGGGCACCCGTGCTTTCCATACTGCTCCTCAGAGGAATCTGGGAGCAGCTCGACCCCAGCAGCTGCCTTGGTTAGCGCTTGCTCTCTAAAGGATTATGTGCACAATCAATCCGTGATGCAGCCTAGCAAAGTTTGCAGAGTTCCAGGGTTCTATTAGGCACTTGCCAAGAATCTGGGAGGGAGTGGGAATCTCTTGACCTTAGTGTCCTCCAGGACCCTCGAAAGGCATCGCTGACCAAGGGAGAAGTTGTACCTTCAACCCTGCTGTGCAGGAAAGCTCAAGGGCTCTGGGCTGCCCCCTTTTTGGGGGGTAGTTAGGCAGATTTGCAGTCATATTTGCTTTCTGGCTGTGTTTGGGTAGACACATGCTTAGTTAGTCCCCAGTTATGTGCTGGTTACAGGGAGATCAGCTTGGAAGGGCTGAGGGAAGATCTCAAGGTGAGGGAAGGGAAGCACACCCTCACTCATAGTGAGGCAGCCCTCTCTTGCCTTGTCTCTAAACACTATTTGTTCTTGTAATACATGTTTAACTTACATATTGAAGATTAGAAAGCAATAATGTTTTTTTTTCTGTTTGTATGGTACAATTCAGGTCCATTTGTGTAGATCACTGTGGTATACCTAACAAATAAATACATGTGGTAGCGGGACCTGGGTCACACACAGCACAAAGGAATGTGGGAGCAGAGATGGAAGTAATGTCAGGAGGCAGAGAGGTAAAACACTAGAAAACAGCAGTGAAAACTCCGAATGATCCAGTGGGTTGCACAGAGTAGTCCATGATGCTTCCAGGCAGTAACTGTCATTCAGGAGAGATTTAATCTTGGCCAGCTTAGGGTTGGTATTTTTAGACTTCTTTACTGTGTGTGATGTATTTGGTTAGCAGAAGTAGCACCATTTATAAATGACTGTAAACTTGGCATTGACAGCAGTTTATCATCATAACAATTAAATATAACAGTGTTAATATGTTAATTACAGTGTAATTTCAAGGTAGCCTCCAGATGCCTTTTCAGTTAAGGGCACTGTGTTTTATCTTCTTCCATGAAAATCACTGTAGCAAAAAAAAAAAAAAAAAAAGGAAAGATGACAAATGCTGAAGTTTTAAAGCTCATGTGAAACCTGTATTTTATATGTGAAATAATTAGCAAACTTCCCTGAATGGAGGACTTAGGCTGCAAGAAAACAATTCAATCTGTGCTTTCTGTGCAAAGTTTAATGCAGCCTTAACTGTGGCACTGCGGTGTGTGCTTCCCTAATGAGATTTATGCTAATGTATGCAATTAGTAAACTAGCTTGATTACACTGTGAGGTGCACAAGATAAATGTCTTCCTTTCAAAACTCAAAAAGCAGGAGATTTAGGCCTTGTTCTTCAATGGGAATATCTCCTAACAGTCTGTTTGTTGCTACCGTGTATTTCCTGAAATACTGCAAGCAAAAAATTACTATCAGATTTCAGTTTGTGACTTTGAGTCTTGAGTTAAAACGTTTTGTATGCAATGAGAAAAGTTTTTTGTCTTAAATTAGGGAGTTTTACATAAAGCCTGAGATTTATTTTATGTAAAAAATAATTGCATCTGATGAATCTATGATATTATTCTGTTATTGTAGAAGTTATTCAATAAGAAACAAGAAATTAGGATTTTAGTGGATTTGCATCCTGATCGTGCAACCTTCACTTGAAAGGCTGTAATTTTACTTTCCTCTTGGATGTTATGACCTCAGCTTATTCATTTCTGATATTTCAAGTTTCTTCTATCTCTGTTTGCTTTCTTATTCCTCTTTTTTTTTACCTTCCTGTGTTGTTCAATTACAAACTGAGAAGAAAAACCAGAAGTGCTACAGAGAGTTCTCTAAGATGCCACTAGGCACAGGCAGACAGGAGGAAGTCCAAACAGAAAAGATAATTCTTGAGCTAACTGTACAGCTTTTTCTGAATGGGTACTAATATGAAGATGTATTTTTCCATCTGTTTAGTGTTTTTCAGAAACTTTATATTACTGAATTGTTACTCAAATGTAGTTGAAAATGACCAAAAGCATCAAAAGGTATAAGTGTGCTGCTGAGTAACGACCAGACCTAGCAACAGCAAGATCACAGAAGCTTCGTTTCCTTAGAAAACTGATCTGAACCCATTTCTACTTAGCTGGAGATAGATTGTATACATTATGCTACATTAACTGAGTAATTTAATGGAAAAAAGTAGATTGTATAATACTTACATATATTAACAACCTAACTCATTTATTTTAGCCTAAACTTATTGTAACAGCAAGTTTTGGAGTAGAGCCAAAAAGGAAAGTGGAATACATATCTCTTCTGGAAGGAGCACTAGCAAGAGTGCAGAGCAAACCTGAGAAAGTTCTCATTTACAGGCGACCTAACCTGGTGAGTGCACAAGGATTGTGCCTTACATTAACTTCCAGATGTGTACAGGGTTCATGTACTTTTCTCTTTTACAAGGAAAATAGATTTTGGTATATGTGTTATAGTTTATTTTCTATAGGAATTTTATATTTATAAGATTTATAAATAATAAATAGAAATAATAAATAAATAGAACTAATGCAACAGAGAGATTACAGAAAAATACATGTCTTTTGAACCACTTTTATTTTATTCTACCTGTTTTATTTGCACATTTCTGTGTTTTCCAATTGGCAGGGCCATGTTCCTCTTGTCCCAGGTCGTGATCTTGACTGGGAGGAAGAGCTTGCAAAAGCACAACACTATGAATGTGTCTCAGTTCCTTCAGACCATCCACTTTATATTCTGTATACATCCGGAACAACAGGTTTGCCCAAGGTAAAGAACTATCTGTAGTTTAAGTGTTTGTGAACAACCCATTTGCAATACTGCTTGAGAAAATACTTAATTTAAAAGGTTGAAAATGTTTGCCAGAGGTCAAGTCACTGCTGATAATGAGAGTCAGAAATGCTGTAATCTCATATGCTCACATTTCACTGCTTACCTCATTGTCTGTGAGTAAATGATACTTGTCTGTTTAGAGTGCAGGGACATAAAAATAAACTCCATATACTTTGAAATGCTTTTACAATATACACGTTGAAGGTCAGTGGAGCATCTTTTATCCGTGAATAACTATCTCTCCTTGTATTTTCACCACTTGAGATGGGCACAATACAGTCGTTCAGTGGCAAGATTGGTCAGTGTATAACTGGTATGGTAGCTTTTATTGCTAAGCAATCTTTCCTTATTACTTACCTATTAGCTAATCTTTCCCTAGATGAGATGCTGTGATTGAAATTACAGATTAAGTGAAATTAGGTATGTTTTAAAGTCTTGTGTTATTGAACGGTTTTGACAGTATAATTCAAGTGAAAATGAAAGTTCAGACTGAGTAAGGCTAGAATACTAACACAGGGCATGCTTTGAAGATGAGTGCTTTCAAATGCCAATTAGTCTTCATAATCTCATTTTCAAATAAACTCAGTGTGCCGAGTTCTCGTCCCTCAAGCTCCTTGTGTTGCTGGTGCTGATGTTGTACATTTTTCTGGTGTTCATTGGTCTCTGCTTTGCTTTTTACGTCAGGAAATTTATCCAGGAAGAAAAGAAAGATGTTAAACTATGTAAGAAAGTGATGAAAAGTTAATGTCTTATCTAGTCTCCTTGATTCTTCAGGAGTGAAAATGTCAAATGTCTTTCTCCTTTACTCTATGACTCTCTCAGGCCTAGATTCTGAATGAGTTAAAGAATAAAACATTTTCTTTTAAAAAAAACTTGCTTTTAATGGTCATACAAATAAAATTTCTCAATTATGATACCTTCATAGCAAAATTGTTTATTAGTCTCACAGCAGAGCTAGGTTTGTTTAGAAACTGAGACTAAAAAAGGCAGTCTGCATTCTGAAATATATGGAGTGCTAGTTAACAATTCTCTGTTGTGGTCAACTCTGTTTAATGACGTAAAGAGAGGGGAGCCTGGCTAGCTCAGACTCAGATGTCTGTTTTATGTATGTCTTCATAGTAGACAAGAGTTTGGTCTGATGAATGTCATTTGACTTTCAGTTCAGGACATGACTTACTGTGTTTCTTCTTTGGGAAACAGAGTTCTAGAAGGTGATGAAATATAAGCAGCATACGGATACTACAAAATAATATTTTTCACATTTCTAACAAAGTGCAAATTTACAAATTACATTTTTTTTTCTGCAAAATTTTCACATCAGGTATGTTCTAGAACCAGTTTGGGCTTGCCAGGCTACAAGATGCTGTTGATGAAAATGTATTGATTAATATGATCCTCTCTTGTTTGAGTTTTCAATTTTCCCTCTTTCAGAGTGAGACTTTGATGTGCCTCAGTTTGCTTTCAGATGTATATTTCAGACTAGGTATTAAACTTCTCAAATAGAGATGTCTGGTCTAAGCTAGTGGTCTGACGTTTTAGAGTAACTGCTGAAAAAGGGAGGTACTTCCAGGGAGTAGTTTGTCCTGCTCATTTAAGGCATTGGCAACTTCCACAGGTGATTCTCTTTCTCTGGTGATAATACATTGAGAGAAGAGAGTGAGTTTAAAACAGATGCCTAGCATTTAGATGGATGAAGTTTTAGTAAGATAATTTTTTTTTTTTTTTTTTTTTTTTTTGGTCAGCATTTGTTGGATTTAATATTTGTATATTCAGTTTCAATGAGAGAATTCTAGTGCTTGTGCTTGGTGGCTATCTTCAGAAAACTATTGTCATTTAGGTTTTTTTTTTTTCTCCTTTTTTGGCAATTTCTTCAGTGGAAATATTATCACAGACATGTACCTACCAGAATGAATCCTTATCTTAAATGAGAAGCATTGGAATTGCACAGTTTTAAGTCTATTACTGCTAAAAGTCCAAAACTTCCTTGAAGGAGTATTGTTGCCTCCTTTAAAAGATCTTAAGTATTCAAATATTCTCTTTTAGGGTGTTGTCAGACCAACAGGTGGCTATGCAGTTATGCTGAACTGGACAATGTCAGCTGTATATGGACTCAAACCTGGTGAGGTAATCTCATTTAAATATCGTTAAACTTTTTGGATTTTCTTAAACAAACAAACACTGTTCCCATTTTCTTCTTTGGTTTTAGGTGTGGTGGGCAGCATCTGATTTAGGCTGGGTTGTTGGTCATTCCTACATTTGCTATGGGCCTCTTCTTCATGGGAACACTACTGTTTTGTATGAGGTAAATATTTCCTATCAACTTTGATGCTTTTGCACTAAATATGATGTGGAATTAGGGCACTGCTGTTTTTCTCTCCATGTTTTGTTTTCTGATTATTTCAGGTTATTTCAAAATAGAGATATTTTAACCTAGGATTATACAATACACGGACCTCTTCTATTATTTACTTTTGGTCCAAATCTATCTTGTAAGCTGCTGCTAATGGCTCCATGAGCAACCAAGCTCTCATGTGGAGGAGTTGCTGAGTGCAGCTAGGCCGGTCTGTAGCTGCCCTTGTGTCTGAGGACTGCAAAGGGGAGCAAAAAAATACACTGGGTGGTAAAACTTGCTTTTTGGTCTGTGTTAAGGCAAGTGATTCCTTAGCTGTAGCTGTGGCAGGATGCTTGGGGTGTAACTCTCCAGGACTAGTGGTCTGTATCACCATTGGTCTTTGGGGAGAAGGGACTGTAGCCCTAAGCCTGCGTGAAGGGAAGATGTTGTTAGACTGCACATCCTAAATGGGTCTGGCTTGGTGGTCCGTGTCACAGGACTCGAGGTGACCCGTACTTACTGGATATGTGCTGGAGGTAGTCAGGACAATATGGTTGGAGGCAGAACTCTGGGGATCTCTTCTTCTCTCAACCTACACGGAGTACCTGAAGCCAGGACTCAGAGGACAGGCAGGGCTTAGCTCTTTCAGAGGGGATGGGGAGGAGATTAGTCCAGCCAGAGTGGCCTGCTGCATCCTTACTTTAGGGTTCAAAAAAGCAGTCATGCTGTCTTGCATGGTTATTCATTCAGAAGTTATTGTTTATTTTCTTACCGCTTGGACAGTGTTGCCTGAGCAATCTTTATTTTTCAAGGAGTGAATCCAATATCCATCATGACAGTGAAAGATAAATTTTATCTGAAAGCACCCACATCGTTAGCTCTTACACATGCTGAGACTTGGTTGCTTGCATTCATCCTGGCATTAGGAATTCTGCGTGTGTTCCGGATTCTTAAACCCAGTGCAAAGTGAAGCCCACATAGCAATTGTTATGACTTTGTTAATGTTCCTAAACGTGGCGGTTGTTCCTGCTCTGCCCTCGCTGTGTGCGCATCATGTCTGTCAATCCATAGCAGTGATTAGAAACATGGCCCATTAAGGGAAATCCCACAGTGACTCATAGGAGAATATACAAAAACTCCACATGTATAGTGAGTATCTTGGATACTGGGAGCATAGAAGAGCCTATAAAGCAGGCTTTGATAGCATTTTGAGTACAGCAATTGTTAAAGCACCATCTGTGCTTCTGAGCAGGAGAGTCGGCATGGCGTAGTGGAAACATACTGATTTACAGAAGATCATAGGTGCAGAAAATAGTTATTTTGGTTGAAATTGCTCCGTCTTCCTGCTGTCACAGCATATGAGCAAAAGTGACCACGCTGGAACAGAAATGAATTGTTCATGTTTTCAGGAATAAATGTCAGAAAAATCCTTTGGTGTTGAGTTAGGATGGTGTTGCTTGAGACATGCCCCACTGGTGTGAACTCATGCACTGCTTGCTGTGCAGAAGTAGCTGGCTAGAATTGTGCCAGAATTTTGAGAAAATGTATTTCTGAATCCTGGAAATGCTAGAGAAGCACAGGTTAAATTACCTCCACAATTATTTGGATGCCATTGCATTAAATATCTGCCTGGCTTGCTGCATCCTCTTTTAGATGTTAATGGATGTCCTTTAACTGTGTGAGTAGCAAACTACTTAGGGAGATTTTTGCTAGCAGAGGTGCTTTTTGAAGCAGGTCAAGAGTCTGCAAGTTCAGAAAAGCAGCAGTAATTAAAGGCACATATATGTGATACTTTGAATCAAAACAGTTGTGCGGTTTTGAATTAAGGCCTTTGGTTGTCCCTACTTCTTGTTCTTGGACGTGTAATTGAGATCCTTGCAGAGGAACCTGAGAAAGAACCTTTGCCCATTAGGACAAGAGGGCTGGATACCATGAGGGAGGCTGCACTGCTCTGAGTTCGTTCAACACGTCAGACATGCATTTGCCAACGGAAGACTCTAAAACTGCCAAGAGCTCCCACAGTACTGTGCAATATTTCTCATGCTATATAGAAAGGGCTCAATGCCATGTATACTGTAATTTTGCTAGTGGCTGCTATGTGTCTTATACTTCTTCAGGCTTTCTGCTGCTCCTTTATTTCTGCCAAGACTTTTGCTTCTACTTTCCTCACCTGTCTTGTTTCTGCTTCTTTCTTACAACATTTTAGAAAATATTCCTCCTTTCCTGCTAGTGTGTTTGACAATGGTGGTAACTGTCACTTTAGACTCCAAAAATATTGAGCAAGGGGCAGCTTGGAACTTGACAGAGTGTGCCCTGGGCAGGCCAGAAGTTCCCCAGCAAATGCAGGGGCCTGTTGCTGACATTGTGCCTCCTGACAAGTGGAGGAGGATGGACAAGCAGTACTGCACTCATTTTAGGCAGATGAGGAGTATCTACTTGAAAAATGTGGTTCATTCATGCATTGGAGGTGGCATGGTGGACATGAGCCTGCCACAGAGATTGTGGGCAGATCCCCAGGGAGAAGCTCTCAAAGACATCCGTGCCCAGGGGGCCCAGGATTAACAGGGCTGTGAGAGAGCTGGGGGAAGCATTCCTGCCATGTCGCACACATCTGCATCTCTGTGACTCCCCAAGGAGCCCTGTGAGGTGACATCTGTAAACATCCTATTGGCCTACTTGGCATGCAAAGAGACTGACTGACACTTGGGAGAGTGTTCCTGCTGCTTTTCCATATGTGAGTGCAGTGTGGGATGTGGTTAGGAGGCTTCTGGTGGGACTGGGCTAAGCGTGTTGTAGCTGTGGAATGGCAACATGAGTCAGAGAGAGACCTTGCAACTTGAGAAGGCCTCTGCACCAGGATCCATCCTGGCAACCCCACAAGCCGTGCCTATGGCACACGCTGAGAATACGGCTTCTGCACAGGTTCTTGCACAAAGACCTTGCCACGCTGTCTCTCCTCCCTCAAAGGCAGTGTGTGAAGGCGCTGCCTGCTGGTGATAAGGCAGATACTGCTAGCTGTGCTTCAAATCCTGTGTGAAACACACGCATTATTAGCCCTCGTCGGGGAAGCAGAGGAGTAGAGTCCTGTGCTGAGCTCCTGCTGGATGTGCCAACTGTGACAACGGAGAGCAGGGGGCTGAACTTAGCTGCCTGTAGTGAAGGGCCCAGCCAAGTCCTCATACTTCTAAAAAAACTGATTCCTATAGTATGGGAGATATTTGAAACATTGGCACAGAGTCTTGTCCTACACGGCCCAGAGCCTTTGGGCCACATGGAGGTTCCAGTTCCAGTTATGCATCCAGTAAAGGCACAATTACATTGAGCCTGTGCTCCATCACTGTCAATGTATGCAGCATCTCTCATAGTGCTTATTGAGGCAGGAAAGATCCTGACTCTTCTTGTCAAGAGGATCCTGACATGCTTTTGAAACCAGAGAATACTGAAACACTATGGAGGAACCTACTGGTGGTACATGTGGTGATGGGCTGCTGTCACCTGCCTGGAATAGATAAAAGGGACAGCATGGATTTACCAGAGACCTTCAGTCCATGGAGGGATCTGTTAGCTTTCCATCAGGCAGCCTGTGGTATAACACCGCTTGTATCCAGTGCACGATGGTTTTGGTTTGGTGAGCACAGCTAAGTGTAGTCTAAATCAAAGCCCCAATCACTTCTAATGGAGATATAAAGAGTGTCAGCATTGAGTCGTTTCATTTACTGCTCTGCTCTAATTCACCTCACTACTTGCTATGTAAACAAAGTCTGGGACGCCATATGTGTTCATTCATGGTGCTGTTTAACTTGGTACTAAGTTTGTTTTTACCAGAACGTGTATTAAGAAGAAATCTGGTGGTGTCTAATAGAGCAGCAGATAATCCCTATCTGGATCCTGTGTAGATGCTTTATGCACAATTGTGTTTATCACTTTTATAATGTGTTTAAGGCAAATTTTAAATAAAAACATCGATATAGAATCATAGAATCTCACCGAATGGTTGAGGTTAGAGGGGACCTCTAGAGATCATCCAACCTCCCTGCTCCAGCAGGGACACCCAGAACATGGGGCACAGGGTGGCATCTAGGCGGGTTTAGAAGATCTCCAGAGAAGGAGACTCCACAGCCTCTCTGGGCAGCCTGTGCCAGGGCTCTTTCACCCCCACAGGAAAGAACAGGAAAGAATTTCTTCCTCACATGGAGATGGAGCTGCCTGTTTTTCAGTTTGTAACCATTACCCCTTGTCCTATCACTGGCCACCACCGAGAAGACTTTGGCACTCTCCTCTCTACATTCATTCCTCAGTTGCTTATACATATTAATCAGATCTCTGAGTCTTCTATTTTCCTGGCTGAACACGCCCAGCTCACTTAGTCTTTTTTCATACAATAGGTGCTTCAGTCCCTTAATCATCTTCATAGCTCTATGCTGGACTCTCTCCAGAAACTCCACATCTCTTGGATTCCCAGGACTGCACACAATACTCTTGGTATATTCAAAAGCAAATTTAGAAGTTTTAAAAATGTGCTTTGAATTTAGTCTTTGTGGTTTTAATATTTTTCTTCTGTTCATTGAGGTGCTGTGGTTAGTGTATCAAGCAGTTCCATGAAACAGAGTGGGATTTGACCGGGATTTTTCTCCTTCAAATCACTTTGTGATAAGGTTGGAGTCAAACAACTTTGTATTTGAGTTACTAGATATTGATTTTCTTTTCAGTAATCTCTCAAAGAAGCAGATTTTCAAAGCAAGTTTTTGTTAGGTATTGAAGTACACAAAATGCTAACAATAATATAAATATATATTTTAAGAATCTAAGAGCTAGGGATGCTTGGATATCTTGATATTCCCTTCCCTGGGGGGAAAAAAACAAAACAAATGGTTATTCTTAATATGAAGTCTGTCTTCTGTCCTTATCAAGTTGACCTGCTTACTGTATCAGTACACAGTTTGATAGCTTGCACTGAATGCATTATCAAGATCTCTGATTCCATGAATATCTACAGTGTAACTATGGCAATAAAAATTAGCCATTCATTTGAGAGTGTCTGAGTGTATGCTTAGCTCTTCCTTGAAGAGTCTGTGATATGTTAATCTGTTTGCTTCTGTGAATACAGCTCACCAGTGTGGAACTGAGAGCTTCCGAGTCAGTGACAAGTGTCAGCTTGCTCGTGGCAGGAGATACGCTGTATTTCAAGCGCATGACGCAACTGTGTGCTAGAGCACATGATGAAGTGCAACACGTCACTTCGGTAGGACGTTAGAAGGTAACTTTAGGACAAGGCAAATTAAAAGTAGTAAGAACTAAATAGTTTTTTTTGTTTGTTTTTTTTTTTTTTTTTTTTTTTTTTTTTTTTTTTTTTTTTTNTTTTTTTTTTTTTTTGATGGAGAAAGGACAGCAACAGCAGAAAGGGGGAGACAGGAAAAGACAGAATTCAGGAGGAACAGATAAGTGAATGAACCTGTTAAATGCATGAGGTGGACTCTTTTGCAGAACATATCCCATAGTAAACATGTCTTCATATCAAAATGGGACTGCAGTAGTTTGATTCATATGTTCATGTATGAATATGTACACATAGATTTGTATAGATAGAAAAATATCCAGAGGAGCTACCACTGTCAGACTGTGTACCTACTTGAACTCACAGGTAACATGAGATGCAGTGACAGATTTATGATGCTTATTAGTAAATTTTGTACAATTATCTTTTTTTTTTTTCATTTTGCTCTTCTCAGACTGCATGCATGTCAGATCCTTTCTGTTTGTTGTTCATTTACACAGCACAAACATGGACCCATCTATGAGAACTCCTAAAAGTTCACTGCATAACTCTAGGATTGAATTTTAACATTTTAAGATAGATGGTTTAGGCTCAGTTAACTGCTTATGAAAGGGAGATTACTCCAACACTCATCTGTTGCTAATAAATAATATATAAAAAAAGCTAACCTAACTGCTTTTTTCTTTATTGGGGAACATATCTTTTTAACAGCCTTGTGGTGACAGAACGCTCTGAAGAAAGCCTTGGCTCTGGAAAATTAACTGGAATATTTGTGGCTTTGGCTCTAAAGTAGAAAGACTGAGGAAGAACAGTCTGTTGAATATGGGTCCCACAAAACTCCATTTCTCCCTGTCATGTCATATTGTTAGATTATAGCATCTAAAAATCTTGGGAAAATTTTGGACATGCAATATCCTTAAGCAAAATTAAACAGAAAACAAACAAACCAAGTTTATTTGAGCTTGTCCCACTGTCTGAAGGTAAAAGCTTAACAAGATTTATGGATCTGTATTTAAGTACTACTATACTGTCCTTCCATCTTGAATCTACCTTCCTAGCAGCCTAAAGGATCCATATGGGTAATTGTGGTTAATGTATACACTCAGAAATGGTGAAGCAAAAGTACATTCTAGCAAATGTATTCCTTGCTGAACTTGAAATTGATGATGTTTTGAGTCTTGGAAGCTCTGGGTCAATCTGCAAAGTTAATTTTCTAGTATATGGCTCCACACAAAGCAGCGATATTTATTTTGGACTTAACTTGCATCTACTCGTACAGGGTTGACCTTCTGGACAAAGTTTTAAGTTAGACAAGCAACACCTGTATGCTGTCTGTAATGCACTGGTGCTAGTGCTTGTTACTTGCCCCATTAAAGGCAGTCAGACTCTGTACGATATTGATTAAAATAGAATTTATTGCGACCAGCACTGGAAGGAAAAAGAGGATATGTAGTCTTAGGTGCTAGGAATCCCAATTTGTGCAGCTTTGATGCCACCAGTGAGGGCACGGCATGCTGCACGGGTTCATCTGGAGAGGTTTGCCAGCCTTATGGTCTTTATGGATCCTGGAGGATTTTATTAGAAGTAAACAGTTCTATTTATCTTTTCTGTTGTCAAGGAAAATGATGTTCACATGAGAAAATGCAGCTTTACTTCAAGATGAAGACAAGGACAGGCAGGTGGCAAAATCTTTAGCGTCAAATGGGAGCTGCCTACAGGCTCCTTCATTATGATTAGGAAGCTAAATTTATCCAAGCTGAGGATCACAAACTCCTGGATGTACAATAGGCTTCTGGATAGGATCTCTATGCTCTCACTTCTGTTTTTTTGCAGTAAAGTAGGTACGAAATAGTAAATTGTTGACTATTTTGACTGGGGATTTTGTAGGCTAAATTCTAATTTATCTCCTATGGTTTATATGAGTGTGAGATATGTCAGCATATGCAAGTGCACCTTCATAAATCAGTCTAAATGCTGTAGGTATGTAATAATAATAATATAGATATTAATCTTTCTCTTTTTTCCTCTCATATATATAAGGAAGTTCCTTACATTTCTAAATTTATTTATTTGTCTGCAGTTTTTGAATGATTTATTCAACACTTACATCCACTAGACAAGAAATATTGTTTTGATTTTTGTGGGAGACTTAAGAATCTTTGTAAATAATAGCATCTTCTTTAGGTGCTTTTGAATAAAGAAATGTTAGAGGCAGTGAACATATATATTTTGAGTGTATTGATAGTAAATCTGTTAGTTCAGCTGAAATTTGGAGAAGAAATAAATTAAGCTTTTTTTTTTTTAAGGTTGATTTTATAGCTTGCACAATTCAGTTAATGTTGGGTACTTTTCAAACCCCATCTTCATCTCAATTTAATTTCCAAATGCTCATTTAATTCTGGTGTGCTATTTTTAGCGCTTCAGTGGCTTCAGCATTTCTGCAGATAATTAGAGAACTCCAGTTGCAAGTGATTTTCATTAAAAAAATGAAAAAGAATATAGAAAAAAATACAGAAATAACTAGCTCATATTCCTTTCCAGGTTTAATTCTGTTGTAAAAGAACTCCATTTTGTGCTTTGCCTGGAATAAAGCAGTGATTTCCCACTGGATTCATAGAATTTTAAGGCCAGCAGGGACCATTGCGGTTGACTTCTCTGACATGCTGCATATTACAGAGCAAAACCTTCTCCCTGTAGCAGAAATATACATTTATAGAATCAAATATCACATTAGCCTGGGTATTAAATTATTATAGTTAATTAATGTTTAAAAACCTAATAGATGTTAATTAGATTCTTCATTCCAAAGGGATTCAGTCATCACCTCCACTCTGGTTAAGCAGAAGAGGAGAATATTGTGGGAAAAACTGCAGTTTCCCAGAGATAAATGAAGGAAAAGAATCTGATAGTTTTATAGTAGCTATTCTCGACTACTAATGAAGCGGTAGAAATGCCAGAAATAAATAAACTGTTCAGATTAGTACAGCCTTGAAGCGGGTTTCACTCTAACGGGTGCACGGTAAGACAGAAAAACAGGGGAAAGTGAACTGAACCATCAGTCTCCCGCATAGGCATCTTACAACAGAGTTTTATATTTGTATGGATGTTTGAGGATCAGGATGGATATTGCTGTTATGTAAAAGTAACTATGAATTTAGAATGTGTTGGTTTTGGAAAATAAGGGTAAAAAAATGAAAATCTTTAACACTACATATTAAAGAAAAAGCAGAGTTACTGCCTGCTTGTCCTTCGTGTTTGGTTTGTCATCTTGCTCTCAGTGGGGCTGTTACTCATCCGCAGCAGTACATTTCCCATTTTTCTCTGCTCAGTCTTCAGACAGTGCTTATGACATCAGGGACTTCTTTTGAAGATTAAATAGGGAAATAAAGGAAGGAATCTGTATACAAAAGGAGAAAAACAATGTTTATGAAGAAGGATGGCATATAATTATTTCTATGTTCAGAAAACTGTCTTAATAGTGAATATTCGTAAATTGCGGTCAGAGGTTCCCCTTGAGGTAGCCTTAATAGCAACAGTTGTAGGATTTTAGGCTAAGGTGTGTCGGAAAAAAAGCACGTCCCTGCTTCTCGAGACAACCACTCTTGAGTATGAACGGGATTGATTTCTTCCCCTCTTTCCTTAAAGTAATCTGTTTATTTGTAAATTGCTTAGTAGGTGATAACTTATCATTTTAACAATTGCTATGGAAACTACATGCTTTCAGTTTGCTTCTGCTATGACACTATTGTCGCGAATGTGAAAACAGTGATGAATTTCTTTGAATATAGTAATTTTTCCCCAATTTGTCCTCATTTTTTTTTTCTTCAAGGACAAACCTCAGAAATAAGTAAGCTTCCTGAAGTCCGACAGCCCACTCCAGGATGCTTCTGCTGATGGCATCCCAAACTGTAAAGCACAGGGCAGCAGGAAGAGAAAGTTTAGTTTCCAGCTCTGGTGAGAGGAAAAAGAGAAAAAGAAAAGAAAAAAAGGCAACATTGTAGTTACTGCAGCACTTGGGATTGTGGGTGGGAGCTCAGGTGAGGAAGAAAATGCCTGTGCTGGTCTGGGTGGAGAAGAGGGTTGCCCAAGTAGCCTCGTATCATCTCGGTTCATGGCAGAGCTTTGGCCGCAGGGCCAGCAGCAGCAGAATTAAGCACTTCTTAAAGATGTTTTCTTTTGAATCCTGGTATCTTTTGGGTGTCAGGCATTTTTGGTGCAGTGAGTTCTGCATATAATATTCAGTGGGCAGAGAATTTCCTCTTCTTAATTTTTCATTTGAGATCTTTAGTTGAACGGCTTCTTGTTGTCAGGAGGCAGGTAGAAAGGAAATTGCTGAGCTGTTATTGGTGCATAATTGGTTATTTTATCATAGCTGCTCTTCTGAGTCTTTTTCACCAGTAATCCATCCCGCTGGCTTTTGACTTTCTCCCAAGGTGAATTTTTCGTACTATTGGTCATTCTTGGTGCCTGTCTGTGAATCTTCTTTCATAATTGTGCATCATCCATCAATACACCTTAGGGGCCTGAGGAGGTGTTCGCGGTTAGTAGGTGTTCGCAAAATATCATGTTCAACTTGGCTACTTCCAGAAAGGTATTCCTGTCAGTCTGTGTTTCTGAGAGTCGCTTGGAAGTTATTAAAAGGAATACTGTCTTTTGCTTGAATCCTACTGGCTCATATGGAAAATGTTTGTTCCTCTCTTTTTTTTTTTTTTTTTTAAGTTGAGAGAGAAAGGTCTCTCTCTTTTCAACGTCTTTATCCTTGTTTACATACTCCTTTTTATATGTTTTCATCTACATTATTGATGCAAATGTTGAGTAGTATCAGGTCTTGATCTGATCCAGCAGAAATCCAGGGAAGCATCCCATTTGCCAATATTCCCCAATGGACTCAGCAATCTGCCAACCTATTCTGAATCCAATTACCTTGTGCTTTATTTTTTATCGTGCTAGCTTTGTAAAAATCAGAATGCATGTGGTAATAAATCTCTTGTGGCTTTTTGCAGTGCTACTTAAGATTTCCATATGATGAATGGGAGCTCTCTGCAGCATTTTCATTTATAATTTTGAGGGGGCTCTGAAATGGATCTGCCTTGTCTCCCATTTGGTTATCTCAGGTTTTGTTTATGCATTTGCTAAACTGCGAACACCTGCCAAGGCATGGGAGAGGTTTTCTGCAGAGTCAATAACAATATTTTACAGATAGGCCTGATTGTTTGTTTGTTTCTTTCCTATATGAAAAGCTTATTCTTTGGGTGAATTATCTCTAAAGAATTGTCAATGGGATTTGCTGTTCTTTTCCTTAAACCATTTGCTTTATTTGTATAGTAGGGGGTATTTATTTGTGTGTGGTGGGCAGGTAGGGCTATGCCCCCCACTCTTGGCCTTACACATGGGCAGCCAAATGCCTACTCCAGAAATGCTCAGGTGATTAAAGACTGTGGGCCACAGTGATTAAAAGCTACAGGCCATGTCCTTATTGGCAGATAAGTAATTTCAGATTGCTCCACAGTCATTGTTTTTTTCTGTCCAAAATGATTACAAATGGTGCAATTAGGCTATGTAATTGGTTAATGAGAATTTGGAAATTCTCACATTTTGAGACCATTTATTTTAGTGTAAGCTAGCGATGCCATGTTGAACTACCAGCCACATGACTGCAGATCTGCAGGTGTAGTGAACAGCAAATAGAGGTGGCATAAACTTGAAAGAGCAGCCTCGGTTGCCTGCAGGCCTCAGACATCTGTCCCTTCCACCTGGACAGGTGGTTTCCCTCTGGCTGGCTCAGGGTTGTGGCAGGAGCCCCAAGTCTGCGCTTTGCTTTATGCAGGGAATGCTGCAGGCACCTTTAAGGTTTTGGGAATCCCTTGGCAGGGCGCAGAGGGCTGCTCTTTAAGGATTGTGATGTTTAGTTCCCAGCCAGCAGCTGACTTCCCACTCTTTTTATTAATCTCCGCATGAAAGACGTTCCTCCTCCTTCTTGGCTGCAGCAAAGGCTTGCTTTCTGACTCCTAGGTCCTTCTGCTAAGTAATTCCATATGCAGCAAAGAATGTGCTCAGTGTTTGGGCAGTGATAGAGGAGGAGGAGGGGGTTTATTCGCTTCTATACGTGCGCCTGCATGGGCACATGCGTGTACAGCCAGGGCTGTGGTGTGAATGAAATGAGTTAGGGTTGTGCTGGTGGTCAGCCTAATTGCAAAAATGCCTTCTTTGCTTTACAGCAAAATTCTGGCCTTTAGATTGCGGTGTAGTGAATCCAGCAGTAGAAGAGCAGTGAGACCTGTCCAATGCAGTTCGCTTACATGAATTTGTGGTGTTATTTATAATCTGTTATGTGAATCTGATATATATATATATAATCTTTTTTGCCTGAGGACAAAAATTGTTTGCTAGCTGTGGAAGGTGGGAAACAAACTTGATTGCTGTGTGTTTTCATAACATTTACTGTTTTGCTAGTGCCTCATTATTGGTATAAAAATATTGGATTTTACAAATTTGTCAAGTTATTCTAACGCTCCTTTTTGTGTCTTGCCAATGGAAGAGAATTACACAGATTTATATATTATTTTTTCCACTGAACCTATCTATCTATTGTAATGTTTGTTTTATCATAATTCTTGTCCTTTGTTAGAGGAAAAAAGTGCATGCGGTTTATTGAAAGTTATCAGCATGCATAAAGATTACTAGTTATGAATCATAAGCTGTGTCTACAACTCTTTCAAATGTAATGGAAGACCTGAATGTGAATGAGGCTTGTTAGGAAAGACATGCATTTACAAAAGGATGGTGGAGATGCAAAAGTGTTTGGTGACTTGTGTAGTGCTACAAAGGTGTTGACATATACAGCAGTGAAATCTTCTCTGTATTTGAGGCTTGTTGCATAAAACACTGACAAGTTTTGTTTGTGTTTTGAAGAGCATCTGTCTCTCCTCATTTGGCTGCGGGCTCTGTCAAAGTTCATCTTCTAAGTATGGCCTTTCTAACAAAAAGGTTATGAAATACCTGCAGAGCAAAAACTCTTCTCCTTTAACATCTCTGCATTACTTAAAAATAAATGTATGTGGAGCAATTTGTTCACTGCAGTAATTACATATGATAAGAGTGTGCTTATGTGATCTTGTGCCACCTGCTTTTCACATTTGCAGCACAGCAGAAGATTATTTTGATTATTTTTTATTATTATTACTTACTTTTGGATGGTATGTCATGTGCAATTAGTTCTGTTTACAGTCTCCTTGAATATTCCCTGTAGCTCAAGGCAGTGTTTAGTTTTTGAAGAAAAAGTGGCATGCTAGCACACTAAAACAGAAGACGATTTTGACTTCTCCCCAGTCTTTACGTGCTGTAGTGGCACGGGGTGCCACGAGGCCCGTTGTACGCAGCCAGCTGGGAGTTTTTCCAGAACTGGGAGGAAAGGCTGAGAGAGCTGGGTGGATTTACCCTGGAGAAGACTGAGAGGGGATCTGATCAATACCTGAAGGGAGAATGTAAAGAGGAGGAGGCCAAACTGTTCCTGGTAGTGGCCAGTGATAGGATAAGGGCTAATGGGTGCAAATTGAGTCACAGGAAGTTCCCTCTCCATCTGAGGAAGAACACGTGGGTCTACGAGGGTGACAGAGCCTGGGACAGGCTACCCAGACACATTGTGGAGTTTCCTTCTCTGGAGATCTTCCAAACCCGCCTGAATGCCAACCTGTGCCCCGTGCTCTAGGTGTCCCTGCTGGAAACGGGATGATCTCTGGAGGTCCATTCCACCCTCAACCATTCTGTGAGATTCTGGGAAATCTCTAGGTTTCAAAGAGCTGGCACTACCCTTGGCCTGTGCACAAGGTAGATAGCTGAAGTGCCACTGCGTCACGAAGATGCTGGTTCAGTAGGTCTCTGATTTACAGTGTTTCAAGGTAAAAGTACACATAGCCGCCTTTATTGCCAGTGCAGTAGCAGCTCTTTGGGGCTCTCTTTCCATATACCTCTCCATTTATCCTGTTCTTTTCAGTAGCAGTTAGTCTATGCTCTGTTCATGTGAGAGTTTGTGCCCAAAGCCTGTGAATTTTTTTCTTTAACAAGTGAATACACTCAAGGTAACAAAAGCTTCTCTTAAGTCTTACTTGAAATTACTTCTGTTGCTGTGCTGCTGCTACTGTTCCATGTTCATGTCTTGAACTGTCAAGGAATTATGAAGTATTTTTATCCTGTGACATTTTAAATTACTCTCTCCGTAGGGGAAGCCTGTGGGAACGCCAGATGCTGGTGCCTATTTCCGTGTGCTAGCAGAGCATGAAGTCGCTGCCGCCTTTACTTCGCCGACCGCAATTAGAGCAATCCGTCAGCAGGACCCGGAGGCAGCTTTGGGAAAGCAGTACTCTCTGACAAGGTGAACTGAGGATACACTGGAAGTAGTTTCTTACACAAACAGGCTGGGTCAGCTAAGAATAGCCGAGTGTCCGGGCCTGAGCCCACCGCTGTATAGCAGAACACAAGCGAATTCTTGGCTATTGAGGTGCATTTGTGTATGTTTGTGGACTTAATGTTGGTAGTTTGGAGGAGATGCAAGTGTAAGAAGATTATAAGTCTAAAGTTAGGAATTCTTAGTGGGTTAGGATTGCTTGCTCAACCTTAATTTACTCCACCATGCTTATACCCTATAGTATAGTTTGGATTACGAGAATTTGTACTGTTTTTCCCCATTACTTCCCATTTCACTGAATGCACAGGATCTGCAGTGCCTGTTTAATCAGCAACTAGCCAATGTTTTGTTCATCTCTGTTGTTCAGTTTATGACCCCATAACTTACTTAACTGCTCACGGTTTATTCAAATTGTGCTCTGAAGACAAAACCATTTACTGTCTCGTACTGGTTTTAAGGACTTTATCACTATACTATCTGCATGCTTCAAAATCATCACTGAGTTCATCCTCACAAATCCTCTGAGAGATGAGAGAGTGGTATTATCCGTATTTTACAGCTGGAAAGCTGAGGCAGAGAGATTAAGGTCAAAGTCTTCTATTAATTTTGAACACCCAGTCTGAGCCACTTAAGCATCAGTATTTCAGAGTTCTTAGAGTTATATAGCACTTTATACGGTCAAAATGCATCTCCTGCTGACTTCAGCTGTATCTGTGAGTGTTTTGTATTTCTACCAATCTGTCTTCAGAATCTCATAGCAGGCACTCAGAAAATGGAAAAAAAATACATGGTTTTGAACCATCTCTGGAATTTTAGACCTGAATAATTTGCTCAACAGCAAGCAAGGACTGTATCAGACTGTAGACAGTATTCAGTCATAAGATCCTTTTTTATCACAGTTGTTTAAAGACAGAGGGAAGATGCAAAACCATGCAGGTTAAATAGGTCACAACTTTTTTATTTGCTCAGGAAAGTTTTATTCATCCATAAGCACGATATATTCCTGGGGTGTTCTGTGCAAGTTTGTCATTATTTTCATTCTGTTTTGAGTGCTACTGTCAATACTTTCTTCTCCTTGAAATAGGAGACAGGCCCTTTTGAGATTGTAAAGCGCTACTTCTTTGTGATGTTTAGTGACAAGAAAGTGATTTGATTCTTTGGTATATCAGATGCTAGAAAACGTGATGGGTTTTGCCCAACATTTTTTGGCAGTTGCTAAAATGACTTAGTCTGTAGTAGGGAATATTCATTTACTGAAGAATTTACTAACAGACAGTACCTGTTCTGTAAGTTACCTCACTTTCTGGCCAAAATATAATTGCAGATCAGTAGGAATCCTCTAACTGAAGATTCTCTAGATGTTGAAAGGTATTTCATCATTCCTATTTAGTGCCTAATTAAAGAGCTTCTCCATGTGTAAATAAGTTTGCCTGGTAAATCATTCCCTGGTCCCCGACATCTCCTGACTACATCTGGTGCAAAATTCAATCTCTAGCAGTTCTTGGATCAGCATGAGTCAGTTTTAGATAAAATAAATAATCATTTTCATCAAAAAAGAAAAAGGCCAGTGATTGTTCCCTGTGTACTGGCTATAACTGACTGTTGCAGTGCAGTAATCTTACATTCTTTAACAGTCTTCTCATATTTGAAATCTCACTTCATCATTTAATTGACTTATTTTTTTATGATCAGGCTAGAGTCTGCTTTTCCATATGATTGACAGCTGACAGTTGGGAGTGAAATTGGGCCACAACAGGTTGAATTCAGATAAAAGTAATAGTTACTAGTTGTCCCATAATAGAGCTGGCTCTATAGATCAGTTGCCATCTTTGAGTTAGCAGCTTAGTCACACAGCTTTTCCTGATCAGGTATTTCTGCAACATCTCAAATGCAATGCTTTCAGGAGAGAAGCATCCAAAATAAAACACTACAGTCTCAATTAGAAGGTGAGAATCACACTGACCTGGTGCAGACCCAGGACCCTAGTTGCTGACAGTGTGCTGCAGATTTTGTTACAGCTCATTCATGTTGATTGGAAGCTGCTGTTGCAAGCTATGTTAAGGGTTATGAAGCCTTAGAATAATTGATTTGAAGTGCAGTTTTAAAAGACAGCAATTTATGTATCTGTGTAAAATTACTGTGCTTTGCGCAGTCTAAAATCTATCCAGTAGCTTGGAATTGAAATTTAGGACTGCAGCACAGTCCCTATAGTAGCATTGAATAGTGTATATGTGTAATGCATATTAATGTGCTTACATCAGAAAGAAATATGAGACTACATTAAATATGTGCAGAAATAAAGAGTATGAAATGGATTAGAAACTTCTATTTTCTATCCTATCACCCAGGAATAGGAGGACATAAAATCAAAGTAGCAAATTCAAAACTGTGAGAAAGAAATATTTTCTCACATAATTTATAATCTGTCTTGCACACGCTGCTAGAGGATGTGGCTGAGAGGGAGAATTTGGGAAGACTAAAGTACGTTTTTTGCAGTTACCTTCTGCTCTGTGCTGCTGTAGATCATGTCTGGCCATTCCAGCTGGGCTCCTGAGCAGAAATCCTGTATGGAGCCCCCTTTACCCACAGGACGCGAGTGATCTGTCGCTCTGTGTGTTCTCCCCCACCTCTTGACTCTGTCACTCAGCCCTCCAATGCTTGGATCCTCTTGACTAAGGTAAAACTAATTCAGTCAGGAGAACAAGCAAAGAAGAAAGAAAATTATTTAAAACATTTAATTCTTTTTTTGTTTTGAGACTATTTTTAGAAGTTTTAATATCTGCAGTCTCTAGCTACATTAAGAATTAATAAGAATTCTTTATCTTCATTTTATATTAAGAAGTACAAGTGAACTTTCCTCATTGTTCTTAGCATGTTGCAGACTCAGCTTTTCTTGGTCAGGAAAAGATGGCATGTGCGTTCCAGAATTCAAAATGGTTTTATGTTTGTTTAATCCACAAAGGTGTTACTCAGTTTATTACCTTTGTGAACACCCTGCTTTTGGGCAATGGTTTGGAGATGTGGTTTCTTTTGTGCCTGAGCTGACATGTCCATGCAATACTGAACTTCTTACCTTGTGTGAAGGCTCCTAGGGGGCTTTAGGAGCCCCTGCTTAGTGATTCTTCCAGAAATTATTTTTATGTTTCAGAGGTAAAATTATTTTTACCTTTTAGAGGTCAGTTTTCCAAGACAGTAAGACAGAGTTTCTATAAGCATGTTCAGACTCAACATGGTAATATTTTCCAAGATCTTTTGTAAGTAAACTGGCTTGTAACTTTGTATCTATAGTAAGTTCATAGCAAAGATATTATTATGGCAACATCTATCATCATTTCTGCTTCACAGATAAGACCTCACATTATAATGTTTAGCTAGGACAGGTTCTCTACCTTACTAGCAAGAGTTTCGGTGTGCTTCTATTCCTTGTGAATGTTTGCCTTTAACTATAGATCAGTAGAGGGATCTTCAGTATCTCTCATGAAATTTTTCATCACTAGACCAAGCACTGCAGTAAGAAAAAGCTGCTTTTCAATGTTAGTACACATAGCCTGCTGTACTTCAAGATAGTTCCTTCCGTATTTTAGTAATACTGCCTTGAGATATAACTTTACTATGCAGTCTCTCTGGCCTTGCCCTTATGTGGTTAGTAGTCACTAGTGCTCAGACCGTGAGGCTGCCTTATGTGGTAGCAGGAAGCGACAGACATCCAGTGAAGAGTGGGGTGGAGATACTCAATATGTGTTTTTTGGCTTGGACAGCGTTGCTGTGAGAGGTCAGTAAAAGATAAGCCTTCACCGTGTCTCTGAAGTAAAATGTGTTTCATGCCCTCAGCAGCTAGGAACACTTTTTGTAGCCAGAAGCATGCAGTTTTTTTGAAGTCAACACAGTTCCTGTCCACTGCAGAAGGACACGTCCAGTCCCTGTATGGCTGCTGTGTTCAGACTTACTGGGCTGTGTCAAGACTTGCAGTGCAACATAATGTTGCTGGCATGGGTCTGGCTGTGGTAGAGCATGCTATGATTGTAACAAGGAGATATTTGGAGAAATACTTTTAATCCCAGGTTCTGTTGCTGGGTGACTTGGAGCTCCATTCCTTAATTGGACGTTCTGTCATCAAAGAAGCCTTGAGGGTTGGTGCAGTACTTGGTTGGGTGTCTCTCTGTGGATTGTCACTCAAAGAAGAAAGAAAGATTATTTACTGGCAAACAGTCTTTCAGAGGTGGAGCCTGACTGTATGTTTCTTATCTCCTTCCCTTTAGTCTCAGTCCTTTGAGGTTTTAAATTTCCTCGCTAGATAGAATGACAGTGTTGTCTTCTGGCTGTCATAGGCTGAATAGGGAGGGATTGGCAGAGGAAGGCTTGAACACATGCTCAGGGTGCTGCACAAGGAGGGCAGGTTCTCTGCTCTGGAGTGATGGGGCATATGTGCATGTTAACCATGCACTTAGAATTCAAGTGATCCTTACTGACAGGATAGCCCCCGTTGGTTAAAAATAGGCATTGATGTGACTTGTTGTGATGTGTTTCAGATTTCTGTGCCAGTCTTTCTAGGAAAAAGGCACAGTTTTCCACAGTGATTTTATTAAAAGTAGAGATTCTTATCTATGAAAATCAAAAATAGATTTTATGTCTTAATTTACACTTATTATTAAATTTTATTTTCCTAGTGATGATTTTCTGCTTTAAAATCTTGCTTAAACAGTATATAAACACACGTATATATTTAGAAAATAAGAATGTCTCAAACTTTTATTCCTGATTTTCTTTTTCTGACATGCAAGATTGCCCCTTCCAAGTTGTTTCACAGTAAGTTAATCACTGTGGTTATAACTATCTTTTAAAACAATAGCTTAACAAATTCTAAGTATTGTAGCTTGGTTGTGTAATTTGTTGTTGCTGTAGGATCTTGAGGTTTGTTTTGTTTCACTGCCTTTACATACTATCAGAATGAGCCTATTTGGAGTCTTAAGGGTAAATTACTTTCAAGTTGCCACTTGGTCTTTGTGCACTATGGAAGCCTAAAGAGCTCATTCAGAGTAGATATTTTTTCTGGTAGCAAGGAGATGAATACCATGCTTTGCTGCTCGTAGAAACGATGCTGTCATAACACAGATCCTGAAGGTAGTGACAGAGTATTGAATATCAATCCAGTGGTGCATCTGTGCACAGTTGGTCATTTATTTTTATCTGTGAATCATAGTTTAAAGTTCTCAGTTTCTACTTGAATTTTTATTTCTTTATTGGAGGCGTGTGGACAAGATGGTAAATGATTCTTTTCCCGAGTTCCTTCTTGTTTGCGAGGGTGCCTGCCCTGTGTCATGAGTATCCATGAATTTATATACAATATAACAGGGTTTAAGTTACTCCTTAGAAGTGCAAAAAGCCTATTGCAGATATGAACAAAGGTACTGCATGAGTGTGAGGAAGATCAGGACCTTAGCAACATGCAGTAATGTAAAATAAGATCTGGATTCTAAATACTGTTTAGATAATAAATAATTTAGATAATACATAAGAATGCTGCAGTTGACATAAAAGACCTTATAATCCTAAACAGAGTGTAAAGGGAATTTGCAGTCAGAGTGTAAAGGGAATTTGCAGTCCTTAATGAAGGATGATAAAGTGTGACAAACATCTGATATATGTTGGTGATGTTAAAGACTGTGTGGGGATTTAATACCCAGTTATAAGAGTACTATATAATTTAATAGCACAAAAATCCAGATCGCATCTGTCAGTACTGCCAGAAGGTGTTTTTTTTTTCTGCCAAAATTGACTACAGATTATCCAGTTGGTGTCATTTGAGACCAATAGTTGCTTAATATTTTTCAGTTATCAACATTGTCTAATAGAATTGTGAGAAATCTTTCAGAATATGAAATATTCTGAGTAATTTCAGCTGCTGTATGTATAGTTTCACTTGATTTTCTCTGTAGATTGAACACTCTACATTGGGTTTTGCTATATATGTGTATACACACAAAAATATGTGTGTGAGTATGTGTGTGTATACATATATATATGCATATATATATATTTGTGCATGTGTTTGTGTAGTCTAGTTCTACTTAGGAAAAAAACTTTATTCTCCCTTACTTGTCCACAAATTTCCAAATGTCTATAAAAAAGATAACTAATGATTTGAAAAAATACTAACATCAGTCTAAGGGAATTTTACTGGCAGCTGCTTGCTAGTTATATTACAAGCATTTCCATAACAAGTTTTCTTATTTGTTTATTTCTTTGTTGATTTTTTTCCTCTAATATCTCTTTCTGATATCTTCTTTGATATTTGATACTAATGCTTTGCCTAACTGATGTTCCTGTTCTTTTGCACAAGCTATTTAACTATTCTTTACTTCTGCTGGCAAAGGAAAGCTTCTGTTGCATGATGTATCAAGAAGCCTCAGTCAGGATTGCTAAGATTTTAACTGCTACTCAGTAAGATGGGTAAGTACAAGAAGTAAGAGTCCTTCCACCCCTTTTCTCTATCTCATCTGGGACACAGAGCACAAATTGTTTAATGAATTTATTTTTTCATGCTATTTACCTTTCTTGATTCAGATCAAGATATGCATTTTCCTGTTTTCATTTAAAGGTTCAGAACATTATTTGTGGCTGGTGAGCGCTGTGATGTGGACACGCTAGAATGGTCGAAAAAAGTCTTCAAGGTACCCGTTTTAGACCACTGGTGGCAGACTGGTGAGTATTTTAGAATATGTTTATGAAATAGGGTTAATAGGAAGTATTTTCAGACTTCTATGCTGAATCTACAGGTAGTGGTGGTAGGTTTAACATAAAGTTAATTTAATTAGGCAGGACCTTATTTTAGGTTGCAATAAATAAAGCAAAGTGCCAATATATGTGCAACTGTGTCAAAAATCCTATCTGAATTTGGTAGTAAGGCTTGATCAAATATATCTCCTTACATGTGCTAATTAGTTGACAGATATGAGAACTCATAAGCCCATACCTTTATTTCGTCCACTTCTCTATGATCCCCAAGTCAGTAGGAAAGAACAGATCTCAATGACATGTACAGAAATGTGTAGTTAATGCAAAATTAGTGTGTTTATTCAGACCAGTCTCGAGTGTCAGTCGGGATGTGCAGTTGGCCTCAGACTGTGCTTTGAGAGACTTTTGAAAGAAGATCAAGCGCCCAGCTCCGGGTGCAGTGTGTTTTCTATTCTTGGTTTTATATTCGTGACATACTCTTAAGCTAGTCTGTAGCAGGACTTAATGAGCTAGGGCCATTTCAAAAGCAGTGTTAAGGGAGGTAAGTCGTTTGATTAGAATGGTGACCCATTTTTATTTTTGAGTCATTATTACAGAAATGCCTGTTATGGAATGTAAGCAAGGTGTTCAGTCTTGATTTGAAAAAAAAAATAAATGCTAGAATCAAAGTCCCAACTGAGGAGACTGAATTTTAGGTGATGAAGAGGGTGAGGGAAGGAAAAAGGGAAAAGAGATTGTTTTATTAGAATACAAGCTAATAGACATTAAGAGTTTTAAAACTTTTTAAGAGAAATTTACTTTTTTTACTTTTTAAATAGCAGTCACATCTGGTGAGATGAAATGGAAATGCTAGGAGGAAGACATCCTCTTGCTCCGTGCCTGCCCTTTCAGAGTTAGTCTTTGCTGTCAGATTTATTAAGGGCTTCCAGATTGCACCAAATCCACAGTCTCCGATGCGGATGATCTATACTCAGTTCAGTAACTATACTGATCTATACTGAGTTCAGTAACTCATCTCTCCTCTCTGAGGCTTCCTTTGGGTCCTTCCCTTGTTTCAGGGAAGCTTCCTGCTCCTCTTCTGCTGAGCAGTCTTCCAAACTGCGTTTGCACTGGGACTTCTCTTGGCACAGTCCTGTAATCCAGAACCTCCCTTAGGTTAACGTGGCCCTGTGCTCTTCCTCCCTCTCCAAAGCTTCGCTTGCCCCAGAGAAGAGCAGAGAGGACAATGAAAGAAAGCAGCAGCCTTCCCTTTTGCTGCTCAGTCACCTCCTTGCTAACAGTAAAACAAAACATACCCTCTTAGCTGTGAGAAACAAACCAAAAAACCCCACAATTGTGTCACTTTTAGCTGTGTTGTTCACTTGGTAAAATATTATTCAGAGTGTTCTGTCATGCTGGGAAGCCTTTGTAATCCAATACTAATGGGATTACGATACATTCAATTAGATCACGTTTTATACCCAACAGAAAGCACTTCAAGTCAGCATTGAAAGTTTCGGGCTTGGAAGCCGGACATTACATATAGGCATTATAAGAGTAATTTGTTACCCTAAAAAAAAAAGTACATTTATTTTAATATATTTTAAAATGTGGTTTAAGTTGTTTAATAGTAATAACAGCTACTGACCACTGAGTAAGGTGAAAGATGATATGGTAAGGTGAAAATTCATTTTTAGGACCTTTATTCAGCAGAGAACTGAAGAAATTTCTCTTCTGATGTGTTTAGAAGAGTTGTATTTGAATCTTTATTTTTTTTGTAAATGCTACAGTGGAAGACCTGGCAAGCTCAGTAACACTAGTTGTGCATTCCTCTCCCTGTGTGACATTTGCATGAGGGAGGAATAGTGTCCATTTAAAGGGTTTTAAAATAGACAAAAATTTGGCGAGACAAAGGCATGCAAAAGAACTGACTTAGAGATCAGGAGCTGCAGAAGAAAAAACTTCAGCCAGAAACAGAGAATGTGGAAAGCTAAAATAACACAGCTAAAATAAAGAAAGCACCATCATAAAAGAGATAACTCAAACACTGCTAATTGTAAATCTCTCTTAGTCTCCCTTGATTTTCTGCAGATATTTACTAGTGAGGTGGCTCCCAGCCCTTCAAAAAAACACTAGAGCTGCTGGCTCTGTTTTGGTTTTAGCAGCTGTTAAGTAGATGGTGATGAGTTACAGAAACAATGCTATAGAATCATAAAAAATGTTGTAGTCTACCTCTCTGAAAGCAGGACTGTTGTCAACAGTGAAGACTTTATGTAGATGAGTCTGGAAATCTTCCAGTGATTCTGCAGCCCCCCTGCAGCACCTGTTCCAGTGCTGTATAACCGGAGTTTTTCCTGAAGTTCAGTCTAAACCTCCTAAGTTGCAGGTTTTGGACCTTGTCTCTCGTTGGTCACATACCACCACCAGGAAGAGTAACAGTAACAGTTCATTTTTAGAAACTGGTGACAAAGAGAGATGCATTTTTTGCTACTAGAGACAGCTCCTCTTTTTTTTGTTATGAATAAATATGGACAAGGTAGGATTTGCTAATATGCTATCTAGGCCTTTAGGAAGCATTAAGGAGATAAATGTGGGAGATGGAGGCAAGAAAGGACATGCATTAGGTCAAAGCTGTAAGGTATCGAATGTAGAATATCTTATAAAATAGGTAACTGCATTTATCACTTCATATTAGAGGTATTCATGGTTAGTGAATGATGACAGAATAGAGGACCCTGAGGCTCAGAAAGAAAAAGGTTTTCAACTATTTCTGAAATAAAAAACCATAACTGAAAGCACAAACAAGTCCGCTAGTCATATCTAACAAGACAGTCTGAGACAGTTATTTTGTGATGTCATGTAGAGCTAATAAGTTTTTAAATGATTTTTTATAGCCAGTTGTAATTCAGAATAACAAAAATAATGTATTTTAGGAGATGTCTTTTATTGTAATTAAATTTTGTCTGAGGTTCTAACCTGGTGTTTTGTTGTGCCCAAGATTCAAAGATAGTGATTTTCTTTATATATAAATGTTTTTGACCTGTATTTAATCTGGCAAACTGTTCCTAGCTCCCAGATTTCCTGCTGGTTTGTATTCTTCCAAAGCAGGAGCCCTGTAAAACTGAGAAATGATGGCATTTAAATTTACCTGAATGCTGTAGGTCTTGTATAATTATGTCTTAGTCATTGCCTCTTTCAGCTGAAACTAAAACAATAGATGGAGGAGGGAAATCTAGTGTCTGGGTAATTAGTATTTGCTGGGTTAATTTCTATGGCCGTATATATAACTGAGGGGAGGGAAGAGATCAACTCTGTAGAGCTGAGAACAACCGCGTTATTGTCAACAGGCAGAAATGAGTATGAGTGAAGAGAAATGAAACACTGGAATAAAAGAGGATGATGCAACAGAGAAAAGGGAAATATAAGGCACTCTTTCAGGTTTCCTATGGTATACTCAAAGCTCTGTTTGCCTTATATTGAAACTAGAAATGAAAGAGTACAGATGAAGCAATGTGGGTTAGGTGTATTTTTTTCCTCATTTTATCTGTGGTTGGTTTATGAAATATATGAAATCATTCTGTGAATTGAAACAGTACTCTGAAACAGTAGAAAGCATTCATTAGGGGACTGGAAAGCCGTTACACCCAGAAGACCTCGTAGATTGCGACTTTGATTTCTGTCAATATTCCTTCATAAGTAATGTACTTTTGTTTATTGTGTAACAAACACAATAAGCACATCTTGCAGGTTGTGGAGATGTGTGCCACAGGATCAGTAAGTGCCACGCAGGAGTTGGGGACATAAGGACTGATAGGCACCTGCTGTCACCTTCAGGGATGTGGCAGGAGATGAAGGGAAGGTGCCTTCCAGTCTTGTTCACGTGTATGCACAGGCAATGGATAATCTTGTTTTGGTTTTCTGCAGGTGTTCAGTTTTTGCATATTTATAAGAAAATGACACTTAGCCCTTAAATAGCAATTTTCATCTTCAAAGTGGTTGTGCAAACATAATCAATTTAATTCTTTTGATACTCCTGTGAAGTAAGTAAAGTGTTATTCCAGTCCTGCAGATATTAAATTGAGAAAGAGAAGTGTCTACCCCAAGCCATATGGGAAGCTAGTGTGAATGCAGCGAAGACAGAGCTTTTCTTGCTCAGAGATCAACTTTCTTGTCATTCTTACATATGTTGTCTGGAGGGCAACAGAAAAGCCCATTTCGAACCTTGTTCTATGTCTTTGTGAGTAGATATGTTTTAAGGGAATGAAAATGTAGTTCTGTCTAAGTGTTCCAGCTAAATATGATATAGGGCACTCTGCCAAATATATTTGAAATAACCTGAGTGGTGTTCAGGTCATACCTGCTGCTGTTTCACATCCTTTGAAGAGGCCCCAGTACATCAGGAGATGTGACTTAGGATTACCCTGCTTTGGATCTGGCTTTAGATTTTTAGAAGAAAAAAAGTTAGTTATAGCAGTGAGGGCATGAAGGGGTAATTGAAGCATGAGGGCTATGAAAGCTTGTGTTAAACATCCTCCTCTGCAATCATGTTACCTACTCAGGATTTTGGAGTACAAAGAAATAAAATGAAACTCTCCCACCTCTTTTCTGACAATTTTGAAAAATTTAACAAATAACACTTCCGTTTCTTCATATTAAATATAAGAAACAATGTCTTCTTTTTTCTCTTGATATTTCTAAAGAGAAATGTTTTGAAACTCTCTCTTTCAAGATGTATAGGACAATTCAGGTGAAACATCTGAAATTGAAAATTGAGTGAATAAGATATCAAGTGCATAAAATACTAGTCAAAATACATTTTTCTGTACAGTTTTGTGCTTTTGTCTTCTTTATGCTATAGGAACCTTGGTTATGGAGCCTATGAGGGTGTAATTTCAGTTGGGACTAATAACTATTACTTTATTCTGAGTATTGAGACAGAACTATGAGTAAATGGTGCAGCTTCCATGAGCTTATTGGAATGCGCTCTCTTTTCAGTAGCAAATCTCTGCCTGCAAGAGGCATTAGGATGAAAAATCACATTCTGCTTGTTAAGTTACAGCTGCTGAAAAAAGGGGTTCTAGTGAGCAGAGTGTGAGAAGATCTTGCATACTCTGTCACCGCGTGACGAAGTTCCCTGCTAGGAATTCCTGCAGCCTTGCAGCAGGACTAATTGACTGCCGCATTAAAACTTTTCTTTTTTCTCCCTATCTGTGTCTTATCCATGATCATGCAAATGCTATTTTGGGGTTATTATCCCTGTGATACATTTCAGTGAGCCCCTTCCTGCCGCAGCCCTTTGTGGGGAAGAGTTTATTAACGTGGTCTCCATGCAGCGCGGTCTGCTCCGCGGTCCTCAGTTTCTGCTGCGTTGTCTTGGCAACGTTGTGCAAAACCTTGTTGGGAGCAGCCAGAAAGTCGGTTCCTGTGGGTGAATCGGGTTCGCTGCTCTCGGGAGGTTTCCACCGCAGGGCGGCTTGTTAGGTGAATTACCTCGTCAGTGGCGGCTTCCGTCTCCCACCCCATTCTGCAGTTGGATTCCCTTTTTATTCTCCTCTCATCTTCTGCTTTACCCCTTCAAAATACTGCAGCCTGTGCATTCTTAATCCATGGGTTCCTTAATATGGCTGGTTTTGGCTGTGTGTGTGTGTGTATATCTATGTGTATATATGTGTGTGTATGCATATAAAAAGTGGCAGAAATGCCTTTCTGGAACTGGGAACTGGGATGGAAGAGCTGGAAGAGATATAGAGGAAGAGAAGACACTACCATGTCCCTGCCCAGGGGACCCCACTGTTGGTTGAGGATGTGAACATAAAGGTGGTTGTAGCCAAAGTTTGATGTTTGTGATGAAGCTGGTCCGGACTTCGACAGCAAGTCATTAGTATCTCGTGTTTTCACTGTATTCACTCACCTTCAAGACTAAACACTGTCTTCAAACACTGTTTTGCTTGTCACTGGAGGAGAGAGGCAGAAGCAGATCATAGAATCATAGCATACTTAAGGTTGGAATGGACCTCTAGAGGTCATCTAGTCCAACCTCCCTGCACATACAGGGTCACCTAGAGCATGTGGCACAGGATTGTGTCAAAGCGGGTTTTGAAGATCTGCAGAGATAAAGAGATTTTTTCTTATAGGGGCCACAGGCAGAGATTGACCATTCAGTAGTGCATGGTTTCCTCATACCAGTTGCTTCACAGAAAGGAAGAACCACTGCTGCTTGTGTTGTGCACCCCGTGTGTCTGGTCAGCCTGTGTTAAAGTCAGAGAGCTCTTTCCTGGGACCTTCTGGTGGTGGCTTTTGCTCTTCAGGTTGGGAGATGACAATTTTTGCCTTAATGATGAATGTAGCCTCAGGGAGTGACATACTATGATTTTGAATAGAGTTTAACACTTTCCCTCTGTCCCTCCTAGACAGCCCCCTGTTATATGGACCAACTTATTATTTATTATTAAATAATTTTTTTTTATTATTATACAGACAGTCTCTTGAACAGAGCAGTTGGTGCCTCTCTTCTCCGGTGTTTCAGTAGTGTTAACCATGCAGACATGGGGAAGGAGTGGGGAAGCCCATCCCTCTTCATCACAGGGGATCTAAATCCATGTGTACATCCCAGCATTGTGCTGCATTTGCAGAGTTAGACTTTCCTAAGCCTCACTCTGGTGTAAAATACGCTGGGCCTTTGTATGGGCTGGTGAATAGAGTATCGACGCTAGGGAATTTGCCTAAATGAGGATTTATTCGGCAGCGTGGTAAAACTGTGCCCTCTGAAAAGCCCAGCTCGGAGCATGCTGCTACTGGGGAGGTAGCAGAGAGAGCTAAGAGTTAGAGACCATCAGTACTTGGAATCAGGCCTCTTTTTTTGGTGTAGTCCTAGTTCACAGAACGGTAGAAATTTATGTCAGTGCTTTTACTAGCGAAGATTAGCATCTGCATTATATGTGATTCAAAATGGGCCACTTGGCTTCCCTGATGGTGTTACCCTCTTTAGCCTTTCAGGTTCATAGTCATCTCTACTCATCTTCCAAACCAGATTTTTGTGGGATTTCTCAGGCCTGCCTCCATGAATAGGGGATTGTTATCCAGAAACTCAGGCTACGTCTGCTTAGCTGAGAAATGCTTTTTTTACAGAAATTTCCTGTTTCTCATTATATAATGCCCGATAGTTTGATGGACATCTAAAAATGTTTGTTTGGATTATATATATACTCCACAAGCTTTTTCTGCTGGGAATGAATCATTAAAGCATAAGTTTATGTTCTTCAGTGCTGTTCAGCATCTGCCCCATTTCACCATCCCACCAGGCATGCTGTGTATTTTCTCCTCCAAAAGTGTTTGTTTCTTTAGGGTGATATCAGATGCACATTTTACGTGGCTACCAGTTCTCCTGTGCCTATGGGAAAATGTTCCAGGCTACAGAGATCTCACTAGTTCAATGATGAAAGAAGTGGTGTGGCTTCGAAAAAATAAAGAATTGGTTTTGGTTTTGGAAATGATTACAGTTTGAAAGAAAACACTTCTGCTTCTTAAGCTGCGGGGAAGATTCTCCCTCCCTCCTTGCTATTCTGTTCTTTTTCCACATACTAGTAAACACCCCATCTCTGTTGATACAAATTCAGTAGCAACTGTACTGTAGCCATCCAGTCTCATTTATACCGTCATTTCCTGACCTAGAATGGATAGAAAGCATGCATTAGGCTTTTCTGCTCCCATTTGGCTTCAGCTTCTTAGTGCTTATTAATCTTAATCACTTCTGATTTTTCTTTCCACACGCAGCCAAGGGACATTCATTAATATGAATGAAGTATTACAAGTGTTTCTTTCCTTTATAAATTTTCACTTAGGCGGTTTTGATGATTGCAAACAAAGGAAATGTAAAGCAACCCGACGTTACGGAGCCCGCCCGTGAGCTGCTGACTGTGCGGCGCCAGAGGCAGGCGGAGCAGGAGGGGAGAGCCCTTTCCGCCCGGGCGCGTGGAGCAGCGAGAGCGCCCGCCGGCCCCGCGGGGCCAGGGCAGGAGCGGTGACGGCAGCTCCGCTCGGGGTGGGCGCGGGGATGGTGCAGGTTGCTCATCTCGCTCTTGTTGCGTGGCAACTGCTTCTTTTGCAGCTCGGAGAATCAGGTCCTCATTAGTGTAAAATGGATGGTTTTGCTGATGGTTTGAGAATGGGAGGGCTGGTGCTAAGCGGTATGGGGCTAGTGCATGCCAGCAGTAATCTCCTGCAAGATTTAAGGCTGCCCAGTGAAGGTAGATACAGAGAACAGGAGTTTCTAAAATGCGAAATCCCAATTCAGATACATTTTATTTGAATTGTTGAGCAGTTATCTGTCTTTTCCATCTTGGCTATATTACTCTGCATACAATATAAAAATATTCCCCCAAATGATTAAACAGTAAGTGGTTACCAATGAGATGTGTAATTACTTTTTATAATCTCAATTTTTGTCTTACTATTTCATTGTATGTCAGTTATGATGTTACGATAGGAAGAAAATAAAAATCTGGAATGCAGTTGCAGCCTGGAAATATTTTATAATTCAGTGCATTGCCAACTTCATGCATCTTTAAATATGCCGTCTGAAATCTTCAAGATGCATCCAAGAAGCATTCCCTTCTCCTCTGTGATTATCTTGGTTGTCATTTTGCTATAGGCAACTTACAGAGTGTACATTATAAATTACCATTTGGAGGCAAAGGAGCCTGAATGCGTAAACCTCTGCTATATGAATAGCCTACCTTACTCAATGACTAAACTAATTTCCTTCTTTGATTTTAATATTTGTCAGAGTCCACCGCCCTTTAATTAAACTAATTAGAGCTTTATTACAGTTATAGTTCATTCATTTGTTCTGGAGATCTTATTTGGATGTGCTTTGAACTCTTCAGAGACCCAGAGTGCATGTATGCGTTAATACCACAAACACAGCGCAGTTTGCAAATACCTTGTGTATATGGGATAGGATGGTGAAAGGGGGCTTTGGGGCATTCTGTTTGCTATGTTTGATTTAAATTTTATTTGTTTATTAATCAAAGGAGTGAATTTTGCAATAGAACTATTACACAATAAGTATGTGGTCTTTGCAAGTGAAAGATTTATTCATGGTCTGTTCATAAAGGTTTATTCATGATCTATTATGATTGCAAGTGCTTTAAAAAAATAAGAAAATACTGAAATAATTGCATTTCATACAATTTAAAAAAAAAAAAGAATTTCCAGGTACTTTAAGAAAATACATTACTTTATACATAAAATAGATTTTATTTTGAGAAACGAGCTTCATATTTTCTAATATGCTTATCCTTCGATTTTCCAGTGATTCTGTACATTCATAATAAAAGAGATAAATACTCTGCTTCTGGACAGGTTTATGCAGCTGTTGTTACATTGATGTGACTCCACAGTCAAGTTAATATTAATTTTGTGATAATTTGTTGACAAGAAAAAATGAGGTTGTAGCTCTCCTACTCTGTGCTGTACACATGCATCATAATATGGGAATGCTTGCCCATAGTTTTTGTATTAGTCTGAATATATATTATTAGTATTAAACAAATACATTTTGCTGGTTATATATGTTAGAGAATACATCTTGTTGAATATAGTGTATATGCCATTTTAGAAATAAGAGCATTTTATATTGTGAAAATTGTGTCTCAGATGGGGTGGGTGAAATAAAGTTAAATCGTTACAAAAGCCACACGGGTGAGCTTTGAGAAAGCCAGCTGTCCCTGAAGCTATGTATCAGAAAAGTGTCCTGGGGTATAGAAGTCTCTACATGTGTAACTGTTTCATGCCTGATGCTCAAAAGTAAAGTGATATCTTGAACCATCAGTTAGACTAAATGTACAAATTCTGTGTAGGAGGAAATACTTGGGACACTCTTCCTTTTTTAAGTGAAATGTCCCGAGATTGACAGTGTGTAACTTGATGAATAGTTTGGTGACCTGTCAAAGCTTGTCTAAGTGCAGGTCACTGCTTGAGTGTTCATCCTTCATCTCCCCCTCCGTGGGGCCCGTCCTGGTATGCATGAGGCAGCATGGGCAGCAAGACCAGGGGATTAATTTGGGCAAAAACTAACCTGGGTGAAATAATTAAATGGAATTTTCTGGCTAAATCAATTCCATGCAATTCCATGTAAAAGCACCGGTGTCTTCATGCTGAGGAAAAGAAAGATGGGAAGTCAGAGCCAAGGGGTAGAGGGCTAATGAGGCTCAACCTTTTGGGCAGCGGTCTGCACAGATCTGTCCTTTAATCAGATTGAGTCAGCCATGAAACAACAACCTGTGCTTCCAATTGTGCATTCTAATTGCAAGAACAGCCTCCTTCATATGATGAATAATGAAAATCAATATGGCTGTCCAATATTTGTCCCTTTTGACTATTTTCAGTGATATCTCATTATAGAGTCTTAAGTACTTAATATTTTTAATGTTTAATGTGAAGAAGGGGTAAATTAAGAATATAGACAAGTGGAAGAAAAAGAAATTATAATTACCATCACTGTTCACGAACTTTGCTACTACATCTAAGTGATTCCTCAGAAATAAGAGCTGAAATGAAATCCAAAATGATATATGACAGAGTTTTCAAGGTTTCACTGTTAGCCAGCAAAGCCTTTTAGAATTTAGGATGACAGGTTGTCTTTAATCTAGTCTAATTGTGCCTAATACGTGAATTGGATTTAATTTCACTCTTGATTTCTGACAGTTGATAAAACTGAATCAGAGGATCCTTAAAAAAGTTGCAGTACTGCAGATTCTTCAGTCGCTGTTGTCTTTTCATTGGTTCTCTCACTTCTGTGTTATTCTTCTGTGCTGCAGTGCTAATGTACATATGTGCTAAGTGTGTTGAAGGAAGATTGGAATTTCAGTAAATGCAAGCTCTTTCAGTGAATTTTATTTCATTTGCTGACAGGTCAAAAAAAATGAAGAGGTGGTGGGTAAAATGGATGAGAATTTCATGATACAATTATTATGTATGTGAAAAGTAATTTTCATTGGCCTTTGCCCTAAAAAAGGCAAAATCACTACATACAAACATGTACTAACAGTGCAATGTATCTGTACTGTTTTCTTTTGGCAGACTTTCAATTGTCAGCCCAGCATCACACATCATATTCTGTTGGGATCATCCAACCTCTTCCCTTCCCTTTCCTTTAATGCTCGTGATAATAGTCCCCAGATGTCACTTTCCTGTTGTAATGCTGATGACGAGTGAGGATCAGGCTGTTTGTAGTTAATTGCTCTGCACTAGCCAGGTGTGGTTGATGTTTCCACACATTAGCGCTTCATGGCGTCTCATGCATCAAGCTGGAGCTGTGCAGAGAGTGCAGATCTCCTCGAGGGGAGAAGGGAACATCATGACAAAATTACTGGATTTTTGGGGTCCTTCCTGAAGGTATGACTGTGCTAGAGTTTTTCAAAGACAGATTAGCACAAAATGACAGAGGTAATTGGGTGTGCAACTGGCAGCATCAAGGCATACTTGCTCAGTTTCTGATGATAAAAAACTGTTTGGCATCCTGACTCCTTTGCTCTGCAAAGCTATAAGCTGAAGGCTGTGGGAAATGAGGTACAAATACATTCCTGTGCCTTGATTATTCAGACCCAATCCCCCAGTACGTATTTTTTTCTGTGATGTCTGTTTCTGTGATTCATAGATTTGGTCTCATTATAAGGAAGTGGCACGGCTTGCTCTGAGGGAGTTTTTGAATTTTAGAATTCATCTAGTGCTGTAGTTTTCTGCTCCTGGATGCACGAATGGTTGTTGCCGTGCTGGGAAAACGTGTGCCCTCTCCCTTATCACGTTCTTTGCTGCACCCTCTCCTCCAGAATTAAAATGACCCCTCTGTGCCAGTGCATGTGCAAGGAGTCTGCTCAGAGCTTCATTCCCGCTGTGGGGAGGGATGTGTTATCGGGTACTAAGCCTTCTCCCTCCCTAGACACCCTCCTTCCCATTCTCCCTGTCCTGCCTCCCCCAATCCCTTTAGTTTCCCTCGACCAGAATTGGCAGCTCTGAAAGGAGAATGGTGCAGAGTGGCACTGCCACAGTGAGGTTTAATGTTTTGTGTTTTACTGTATATAGTAGTGTGCTAATGTATGAAAATTGTTCCTACTTCTCCTCTTCCTCTCCTGCTGCTGAGCAACTTCCAACCTCTCTTATACGTTTCAAGTGGAGACATGCCATCTATCACCTTTGCATCCTAATGAATTTGAAGTAACCCAAGCTAAAGATAATACTGTCGTTCAGAATACAGATTTTCTTTTTACCCAGGCACCTTTTGTTGGAAAAAGTATAAAGTTTCAGCAGTATACCAGTGCACAGCTCATATTGAGGGACATAAGGCAAAGCATAGAAATTGTAATGCACCAGGAATGTAAATGGTACAGGGCGTTGTTCATCTATCGAGTTCTGAATATTTTTTTCAAACTATTTATTTTAGAATTAAATTTGAGTATTGAAGGGGATAAGCTTGAGGATTAGGGTCGCAGAACTTAGTGTACTATCACTCTGCATTACATGGCAGAGCACGCTTTTGAGAGTCAGGCAGGTTGGCATAGGGAGCCGTTCTGAGAAATAAAATTTGAGACAAAGTTTTGTAGGCTTTTGTGTACTGCTAAGCAAGTGTGGTCTTTGCTTCTGAATCAGCAGTACTTAACTCTCACATAGGAATTGTTTTCAGAGGTACAAATGGGCTAACATACCTGTCTCAAACTATGCAGTAAAGCACAATAATATTGGATATCCTTAAAACCTATGTCATTTGCATGCAGAGTAATATCAAATGAAATCACATAATCACATCTTTGAAATTTGAGGCTGATTCTTTTTTTTTTAATCAACCGTTATTCAGAAAGTGGTAGCATAATGTAAGGAGGGACTTGGGACACTTTAACAACTCTGATTTTGAAGATGGTCTCTCATGAGCTACGTCTTTCAAGTGTCAGTGTAAGTGCTCTTCATTTTTCTCAAAGATATGTATCAAAGATATTATTCCATTGTAAGTCGAAGGGGATGTTGAATGTAGTTATTGGACTAGTTGTGGAACACTACAGTGCCAGTGAGAAATAGTGCATTTCTAAATAGCCATTTCGTTGTTGCATTGTAAGATGTTAATGAGAAGCGAATTTGTTCTCTCTTCCACCTGTCCCAGAATGTTTTCCAAAGCCAGAAGGTGAGCTCATCCCCTGCATAGTATGTGCAAGGTTAACTCCTTCAGTATCTGTAGAAGGGAGCAAATAGAAGACAAATCTACTCTTCTGTATGTTATGGTAAAAATATGCAAGTTCTTAAAGACTTCAGCACTGGGAACCTGTCCAGACAGCGTCATGCAAGTGAGTGTCAGGAAAGGGGTATCTGTTCATGCCTCCCTACACCCGATGAAAGGAGTAGGTGGGTTACAGTGTCCATTTGACAAGTGATACTCTTTTTCAAACTCTTGCTGCATTTGCTTTCAAACTTGAGTCTGGTAACTAGCATATAGATCCTGACTTGAATTAAGTCACCAATCATCACTGAAACCAAATGCTTTTATCTTAACCTACAGCTTGGAAAGATAAAAAGGACCATGTAGTTCTTGTACAATCTTATCACTATTATTTTTTCTGTCATCTCCTGAACGATGATGATTTCTTTTCAAGCAAGAGTTTGAGTTTAATTTTACTTCCAAGCCAGGCTTTTCTCTTCCTTGATTAAAAATTGTTATTGTGGTAAGAGGTTCCTTTTTTTCTCATATATTTGGGTAATTAATATTTCAGCCCAGCATCTTGTTTGGAAGATGAATGTTAATTGCTATGCATATGTGCTATGCATATCTGTCAGTACTCTTTGCTTCCTTTACTGCATAAGGGAATCTTGTTAACCTAAAATATTTAGTGGGTATATCTGGGATTAAGTTTCTATCTCTTAATTAATAGCTGGTCTGAGAACTGAAAAACCAGATTTTTTTCCACATGTAAGAGAAGTCTAATTCACGGGAGTTGAACCTACAATCTAGTGATTAGAGTGCTGAGTGAATGCAAAAATAACATAAATCCACAGCTCATTGAGAAGACAACAGAATAAATAGCTGCAATTAAAAAGACCTGATCACAGAGTGGTTGTTGTTTAGAATAAATAGCCTTTTGTTCAGTCTTATTTGCTGTTATCCAAAAAAGAGGAACAAACACACACAAATCAGTTTCCACTTTGTTTATGTTGTTTTTTGCATTGTATCAAATAGCCAATGAGTCCAAACTCATTTTCAGAGATGATGCAAGTCCTGACACCACCCCTCCTAATTGTTGTTTTTTTATTTTGCTTTTTAATTTTGAGACCTCTGCAATAAGAAATTTTCGTCAAGTTCCAAATCATACGTAATCTTAGCAGATTGGGTTGCTGTGATGCTCTCTCCCCTACCCATTTTTCTGACGGAGTCATTGCTTTGCAGGAGTTTTCCTTGGCAGTGACAGCACCTGTTCCTGTTGGGGTAGAAAATGCCTTGGATTGCGCAGGCGGATCTTGGCACTGCCGTGGAAGGGCAGGCCTTAAAGGAGGCTCCTTCCAAACCCACCTGGATGCCACCCTGTGCCACGTGCCCTGGGTGTCCCTGCGTGTGCAAGGGGGTTGGACTAGATGATCTCTAGAGGTCCCTTCCAGCCTCAACCAATCTGGGATTCTGTGTCTCGTTCAGCAGTTGTGAAGTGGGTCTTTGATGTCAATGGGACTCCCAGCCCTACTTGCCTCCCGTGGGCTCTGTGAAGGCTCCTTGCAGCAAGTCTCTAATTTAGCTCTCTGCTGTTAGATGAGAGGATGTCTTCCTCTCGGTCGGAGAGGGGTCCAAAAGGTTCAAAAGTTGGGAGACAATTCTCTTCTGACCAAAAAAAAAAGAAAAAATTGAGTAGATAATAAAGCTTAGTATTTTTCTTTAATTTCTGCTTGGTGAGGGAAATAAAAAAAGGCTGTTTTATGCTTGTGATGCTTCCTTAAAGTAGTACCTTTGAATTTATTTCGTCAGTATTAAAAATTTAGGTCTGACCTGTCTGTGCTCACTGAGACATCCAGGATTATAAGGCACTGTCCTTCTTGACTAGTGTTATAGTAGAGATTTGGCGTGTATCTACCTTTTAAAACTGTGAATGTATCAAACTTTACAGCTGCAAAACAGAACACCTAATATTTAATGTCACTTTACATTATAAGATGATCAATGAATAACGGATTTTTTTTTCTGGTAGATTCATTAGATAATACGTATGAAGCTTCCCCCTTGTCTGGGGTTTTTCTTTTGGTGCTCTATAGTAGAAGCAAAACTTAGAACTAATAAATACTGAATGACACTAAGAACAATCTTACCTGGCACGTTTGTCTTCTCTTTCTTGCCAGAGACTGGCTCTGCAATTACTGCTTCCTGCATTGGTCTGGGGAATTCTACATCACCTCCACCCGGGCAGGCAGGAAAACCAGTCCCGGGATACAACGGTAAGGCTGGGTAAATGTGCTCCTAGAAAAGGAAATTACTTATATTCTTGAGTACGCACTCTTTAATTTACATACCTTGTGGGGAAAGTGCATTATACTCTTATTAACCAATTTTCTCCCTTCCTGTAACAGGAATCACTGCTTTTTTTGTGCATTGTGAGCTCTGACTGTGCATAAGAAAAACAGACACTCAATATGATTGATCAACGACTTTTATCTTTATTATGTTAAAGGGCTCGCACTTACTTCTACAGTGTGAATAACAGATATGAAAAAATGCAGTGCTTTAAGGCCTTATCTACAGTTACACACATGTGATGTTAAATGAGAAGCAACAGTAAAATTCTATGTTGGCAAATTAGGAAGAAAAATGTTAAAAACAACCAGCAGCAGCAGAGGGAATGATAACCAGACACATAATTGCAATAAATTGCACTTTTAGTGTATTCTGTCATAGCTGTATTTTCAGAGCTGAAATAGTTGTGGTTTTGGCAGGGGAGTTGTATACATCTCAGTTTCAGAGACATACTGGTTAGATTTTCTGTTGGCGCTACATATTTATATAAGAAGTGTCCTGAAGTGCCTGAAGAGAATTCTTACTAAAAACAATCTGTGTCTTCAGATATGTGTCAAGAGAGCTAAAAGGCAGCTTGGCAAGGATAAAAATCTTCTGTTTGAACCTATTTCTCATCCCATTCCTTTTTTAAAATCAAAGCCGTTTTGCCTTTATGTTCAGGTACATGGGCTTATATTTAAAAGAGCTGTTAAACATGTGATCTTTCAGGCCTTGTAAAGCATTATAATTTCCAGCTGGGAGAAATGGTAGGCTATGAACCAGCATAAAAGGTGAAAGCTCTCCTTGTCTGGAAGGCATTTGAATGCAGAGGGTGCAGACAGAGGATTAAGAACTCTAAAATATTTTCATACCTGGAAATCCTGCTTTCAGTAGAGTTTTAAGGAGTTACTTGAGGTCCAAAAAATAATTGCATTTTTCAAAGGTTAAACCATCTTCAGGAAGAGTTGTCACATCCTTTGACAGGAAGAACTTAGCTAGCTTTTCCTCTAATGAATATGAGTAGAAATGAACTTTAAAGAAAATGATCATTTCTGGACTTTTACACTTACAGTTACTGAATGAAGATGAGCAGTAGGTTAAGCAATGCACCGAAAGGAAACCGTGATGTTTGCCTAGAGTTGTATTAAATAGGAAAAAGTGGAAGAATCTGACTGCTTCACGTATGCCATCCAATTGCAGACAGGCTTAGAAATGCATATGGGAGTAAGAAAAATATTTTAAACAAAATCATGCATGACATAGCCAGATTATTTGCTGTCATAATATTCATAATATTACTGTAGTAAATTGATTTCTTTAATTAATCTTTTTAATGCACATTATAAAAGCAGCATTTAGCAATGATGTAAATTGTGTTTAATTGTGAATCAAAATGCCACGTTAATTTCTAGCTCTTTTGCCTAAAATGAGACATTTTATTGTACTTTCCCTTTGAGCTACTTATACCTTTTCCAGGTAGTTACATTATGTCATTCACAAATTGTAGCAAGTTCAGTGTATTGTGGATTTAAATCAGTTTTTCAGTAATTCAGAATAGCAGTAATACCCACCTTCTCCTAATTTTTGTGCATTGAAATACAGCACTCACAAGAACAAATGCTAGAGTTGCTACCTTACAAAAATAGTTCCAATAATGTGTTCAAAATTATGAGAAAAATCGGTAAAAATAGGAGGAGAAAGCTGTTGAAAGCTAAATGTGACTGGATCTATTTCATTCTGTGTTCAGCATCTAAATTCTCCTTATATAACTCGATGTCATATTCTCATGTTATCTGTAGAGATATAAGAAAAAAAATGTATTCACAGACAGTAATTGGGTTCATTCTTACCATACTTGCTGTTTTTCATATACTTGTTTTCTAAGCTCCCGCCTCTCCTTTTGACTTCCATTGCCTATTCCATCTAAATCCCTGAATTCTAAAGGTGGCTCTGTGGACACAGCTCTATGTGCTGAGCCATTGACTTCAGCAAGTTTCTCTGTTACCTAAAAATTGCCATTTGTCAGGAGTGGCTTCAGCCCGAAAGAGAAATTGCCCATTTCTTGGGCTGAATAGGACATGATTCTGCTCATAAATTTTCTAGGAGGACATTAGTCAGAAGTCTGTCTCTTTTCACTACTGTCCTTGAAACTTTAAAACAGTATATGAGACTATATGTAGTAATTTAGGTCCAGGTGAGCATTGCTTTCTTTGCTTTGTCAAATTTTAAAAGCCATATTATTAAGTCCATATCAACCTGGTCTGTTCCCCCCCTGTTTTTCCATGGTGCAGTCATTTCACCCTACTTAACTCCATTTATCATAGTCTAAGTTTTAAATATATCATTACCTATTTAAGAGTAGTGTAATTGTTCTGTGATTCCTTCCCTATCCCCTGGATGACTTCATGAAAGAGGCTATTTCAGGTGTTTTTTCCTCAAAAATCTGTGTTTTCTGTATCAAGATATGATAATTTCACTGAAGGTGATGGTCAGGTCTGGCTTCCACACTCTGCTCTAGCTTTACCCTGCTCTGCAGCTTTGGGTAATTCCCAAGTTACTTTACCTCTTTGCGCTAGACTAGAATAACTGCTCAGCTGGGGAGCATCTTTCTTGGTCCAGTGAGGGCTTTTGATGAACAGGCACGTTCATTTACTGGTAATAATATTTCTCACATGAATTAGGTCAGCTCCCAGGGATCTTAGCTTTAAGTTCTTAGTTGTGTTACTTTTTGTCATATTTGTCATGCATTTGAAAGTCTTTCGTTACTTGGAAGATTAGATTCTGCAGTGTGAAGATGTCTTTTTGTTTTATTTCTTTATTTCCCACCTGATTTTGTGCTATTTCTGCTTCCAAAGCATAAGTATTCTTAATTTAAGGCTTATTATACTTATGTCTGAATATTAATAGGGTCATGAGTCTATCCAGTTGGGTGCCCCAAAAGTTTTTAATTCATTTTGTTACTTGGTTTATTCCAGTTGTTAAGGATGGCATAAGTGTGTATCCATGGGTAAAACACAGTCCTCCATCTAAAAATATGCTGCTTACAGAGATTCTCTCTTGCTTTTTTTACAGTGATGATTCTGAATGAAAAGAAGGAACCAGTGAAGGCGAAGACTTTAGGAAATATTGTGGTAAAGTAAGCAAACTATCTATCTTTTGGTTAATAAAAGTTTTGTAGATGGCTTGTAGATGGCTTTGTAGACCACCTGTTATTCAAAATTTATATAAGAATAATGGAAGCAACGAGAGCTGAATAGCGTAGCTGTCTCTTACTACTGTCAAATGATCAGAACTTATGTCCATTAATGCTGGAAAAATCCACATGACGTTGTGTATGTAAATGGACTGCTTGTTTTCCCCCCTAAATTACAGTGTAATTTACCATTTTCCTAATTGCCAGCTGTTGGGAAAAAAAAAAAACCAAACCACTTTATCTTTCACTGTAGCGGAATGATATAGCAGTGAAGATTCATGTACTTTAGCTTGATGCTGCCTTCTCTTTCTTTGGTTCCTAATCCCAAGTGATGCCAGGAGAACGCATGTAAAAACAGTGAGATGTCTCTGTCTGTCACTGTGCAAGTGTAGCAATACTTGGGCAAAATATATTCAAGAAAACATCCTCCCTGTTCCAATAAAATAAAAAAAATGCTCTGCTGCAAATCCTGTAACTGATCTTTAGCAGAATTTACCAAAGTCTTGTCAGATGAGGTACACAGGCTGTAATATTTTTCTCGAAAGTATGCATTTCTTAAAACCTTTCCTTAGATAAAGGAGCCTCTGTAATCTGAACATTAATTGCATTTTTCTTATCTTACTTTCCACTGTCTATTCCTAGAGCCTTTCCTTCTATAAAAGTTGATAGACAACTGTTACCCATAGAGTATGCCGATGTATTCCTGCCAGTGTATGCCCGTGTATTCCAGATGTTTCACCAGATATTAAGTGAACTTTCTTTTCAACCAGATCCGTACATTGAGAGTTACACATTAGCTGTAATCTCTTCTGTTTTCAATCTCAGAAAATGCTTAAGCTCTGAACATATGCTGACATGCCAGTGAATACAAGTCCCCAAAGAAATACATGAGTCAACTTGTTCTGGTAAAATTTAAGAGGCTAGAGGTAGCTCAGATACATCATTCCTAGTGTAGATGGGTGAAAGGTAACGTAATGAAAGATGAGCATTAACCTTTAGTGAAATGAATTGTTAAAAGCCAAAACATTGTACTCATGTACTCATTTTGATCAGTTGCTCACAGTTAGCTAAGGATAGAGGCGTGGTAGGTGGGAGATGAGGAGCTCGTGACATCTCCAGGCACTGGAGAAATGCACTTTTAAAACAGGGGCTGTCTAGCTGCATTGTGCTCGCTTGGGACTCGGAGTTGCTGAGAGCTGGAGGTTATTTGCTCACCTGCATTACTGCTCTAATGTAATTGGACTACTGTGGAGATTAAGGCAGTGTCACAGTAAGTTACTGCACTGTGTGACACGGATGTGTGCCTGTCCATGGAGGATAAAGCCTCTGCTCTGCCTGATCCTGAGCATCCAAAGCTGAGCCACCAGGATGCCCAGGCATGTGTGTGGGTGCACACGTGCTCCCTGCTCTTCCCTGGGCAAACGCACCCTTCTTCACTCATAGCTCTCCTGTGGCACCTGTAACATTGGGCTTTAGTTCCATTGTGGAGTATGAATAATTTAAATTGCTGTAGTCTTTAAAAGACTGTGGTTTGAAGTAACTGTAATCTAGGTTGGGATGGAGGGATATCTTTTGAAGCTCTTGCCTCCTGGCTGCTTAACTGTTGCAATAATGAAACTTAGGTTTGTAATCAGTGGGGAGAGAACGGTATTTTGAAAGAATCGACCCAAACTGTCTTAGTCATTCAACTAGGATGGGATAAACCAGCTTCCAGAGATGTTTGTATCTCTCTGCTGTCTGTAGGAGTTAGGTATCTAAAACAAGATGCTTAACATTAGCTGCCTGAAAGTTCAACGAGGTTGATCCCATCCTTGGTAGCTCTCTGCCAGATAAGCTGAGTTACATCTAACAAGTAGTGCTGATAGACACGTGCTTACATTTCTGTACCTTACTGCTTGTATATTTAAGTGTCCATAAGTAGTGGATATTGCCACATCAGGAGATCCGTCTAGTGGTTGTCATCAAGCTCTAAGCTAGAATTTATCTTCCCTGATGTTGTCCTTTTTTAAGCATTTCTTTGTCTTAAGGGATTCCAAATGTGTTTACCTATTAATTTTTGTGTCATCTTTTTGCTGCAACCAAATAAGTTTGATGGAGAAAAGTGGGGGATTTTCCAGTTTTTCAGCTTAGGTAATTTAGGAAGAGTAATAGCTCAAACACTCTGTTTGTTGTTTCAGTGTTTTTTATAACATAGGTTCTGAGATAGTAGAGGGAGAATCAGAAGTTAAACTGTCCTTATAGAAATCAATACGGAATCAATTTTGAGGTAGGTTAACTACTTCCCTCTCCCCTTCCCCTCCTTTTTTTTTTTTCTTTTTTTTTTTTAACTCAAATTTTTGAGGCAAGAGGCCTCTTAAAATTTATTTTACAGCTTCACTGTCAATAAAGTGAAGGCTTCAATGAGCTTTGCGAGGCAAATAGTGAATTCTTTAACACTTCCAACATCTGAATCTATGAGTTGCCGAACAGAAGTTCATTTAGGCTGGACAGTTCATAGTTCAGTTCTGGTAAAGGGTGATTTTATGGCACTTTTTAGTTGGTGTTTGGTCATAAAAGTCCATGGCTGGTAGATTAAGTCATCACATTTTCTGTCTTGCACAGTACTGGGCTCAGCCACTCTGTAACTGTGAGGCCTTGTTTTGTGTGTTGGTGGGGGCTGGTTTTCATAACGCCTTCGAGCAAAGAAAGCTTTGCTCTCTTCATTTCTTCAGCAGATATTTTATCCTTTTTCTGCATGTGCAGACCCCTTAAAAATAGTTGGGATGATCTTTATTACTAGGAGGGTTTATTTCTTACCCCAGGGTCCTCCCCAGGCATGATGAAGGAATGGGTTGTCAGAATAGGTTTCACTGTTACTGTCTATGCACTTAGCAGCAGAATGTGATGCATCTCTTTAGGGAAAAAAAAGAAAATAAAACAAAGCCCACACAGGTGTTTGCTTTGTCTGCAGTGGCTTGAGAGGGCTGAAAGTGTTCTGCAGCATTTCCCTGAGAGGTGAATGGCCACAGGCTGCCTGTGGTACAGGCTGTGTGAATGTGGAGTGACGTTGCTCGTGGTTATTTTTAGCCCAGTCTAACTCCTGATGAGGACAGTTGGGGCTGTTTGAAGCCTGTGGTGCTTGCAAGTATAGGATTTGCAGTGTCTGTACTGGCAATGCATTTTAAACATCCATTTTTATCCTGCAGGAGCCTAAGCGTTTAGAGAGGCAGTTTTTACACTTACCTGTTCCGGCTCCTTGCTCCGCAGTAAAATCTTTTCTGTAGTCACCCACCTCCTCATCCCTGCTTTTCTCTTATATCCCTTATTATTCTCTTGTATCTCTGCCCTCTAGAAAGAGTTCATGCTGACAAGAGCTCTTGCACAGGCTAATTTACCTGGACAGTCCCATAATATATCTGACTTCACAAGTGTCTCATGATAAAGTAAAAAAATACAGTGTCAAAACGTTTATGATGAAAGGTTCAAGGACAGTGAAGGCTGCTAGAAGCCATGAGGGTGGCCTAAATCTGCATGTTTCTAAATTTCCTCTTTCTTTGAGCTACAATCTTTGACACAAAAGATAATTAACTGAGAATTTATTCTGAAGGGAGAATGATAGTAAGGAAAATGATAGTGACCTCCATTTTCCGCTTGCAAGAGCAGTCTGATTTAGTGACACACTTTTGCTTGCATTCATCTGCCCCTAATTAAAACACACATGTAAATGTGTGTGTGCAGGTTTGTATGTGTAATCATGGTTAGTGAGGAGAGTATTCCAAATTATCTGCTCTCCTAAGGAATATTAGCAGAAATTAAATCCCATTAAAATTCCAGTGCAGTGGAACGTCAGTATTGCTTGTGCACATTGTAAGGGTTGCAACCTGTTACATCTATTTTATGAAACAGTTGCAAGCACTACCGCGTTAGCTGACCCTGCTCTGTATGTGCATCCACAACAGCAACGGGGCTACATTTGCCATATATTCATTCTAACCAGGGGGCAGTATCTAGCAGTAATTTCCTCTCTAGAGCCTCTCCACGCTGTTTATAACCCCCTGTTACAGTTAGTGTAGTGTTTGAGTAGCTAATTTTGTGCCCTAAAAATGGAGTGTTTTGGGATAAGGATTGACAAATGAGTTCCACCAATCTCAGTTGTGCAGAATCACATAAATACCTCAGTTCTGTATTCAGAAGGAAGTGGAACGCTGTGGTTGTATTGTACTGATTCTGAAACGCCTTGGTAATCTGGAGGGGAAAACTGTACAAATCAGTTTAAGCAACTTAACATTTAAGAATATTGACTGTATGTGAGGCTCTGCAGAGCAGAATTGTGCAATGGCTGATACAGAATGCTGTACGAGTGTAAAATATTTTAAAAATATTTTTGACATGGTTTTATAAGGAATTGGTCGTTACAAATTTATAACCTTTAAAAATATTTTTAGATCCTAACTTGGCACATATCAGTTTGTCAGGGCCTTTAAGGGCACGTATCATAAAGTTAATATTCTTTAGTGAGGAAGATGACGCTCAGAAGTAAGTAGCCCATTCCCAGTTTCACTGTTTGTAATATTGTTTTGAAATCTTTACATAGTATTTACGTAGCAAATAGATGTTCAGTAAAAAGACATTTAATATTGCTTATATGTATAAAAAAAATCAGATTTTATTTTGTTTATTACAGAGTTTGCTACAGAGAGTAGTAGCTTGAAGCCAGGAATATGTACTCATTGAGATGCTCAGCAGAAATAAATGCCGATCTAAACAGTTTAAAGAGAGGAAAATGGAAAGAAAAAGATATAATCTTTCTCATTAGACCTTAATACCTTAGCATTCCGTTGAAGAAAATATGTATTGTAGGATTTGATGACGCAACATTTGGGTATTTTAATTTGGGATAAATACACAAGAAAGAGCAAAGCTTTTTCTTGTGCTTGTCTTAGATGGAAGAAAAGGAGGAAGGGAGGCACAGGGAGCGTTTCTATTCAGTAAAAGCAAGAGAAACTTCGTCTCAGCTCCAGAGAAGGTTAGCTAACCTAGGAAGACTGATAAATTGAAGTTAGCTGAGATACTAAAATACTTGTTGTTGTTAGATGAATCCATATGGGCTGTATAATTTACAGAGTTTACCTAGCTTTAATTTATCTATCTATTTATTTATTTATTTTTTCTCCTAAGTGTTTCTAACCTTGAAATGAGAAAGGGGGACTGGGTGTCTTTTTTTTTTTTTTTTTTTTTGACTCTGGACAGTGTAATCCTGATATTTTGGCAAAATTCACTACCTTTGATAATATTACGGCAAACTGAATTCCAATTTTATTAATTGTACTGGTTGCACTGATTGAAAGTACAAAGTCTGCAATGCCTGTGACTTACGAATTGCTGTGCAATTAGCAACCAGGCAACAAGCACAGTTATCTACCATTTTCTGAACAAGGGGGGATTTTTGTTTATGTCCTGCATATATAAACAACAGGTATCAATATATCGTTCCCGCATTCGCGTGTCCCTTGGTGCTGGCTCAGCCTGGAAGCGTTGAGCTGGCCCAGTGGGGTGGCTTGGCGGGGCAGCAGGCAGCCTGTCTGCCCAGCTGGTGGCAAGTGCTGGGCCTGTGGGGCCTTTTGGGGTGGTGATTTAGAGTGTGTGCTGAGCTAAAACCCCTAGAAAAAGTATCCCCTGTGTACTCCCTTAGAGCAGGATTAAGTATGGGACCATCACGGATTTGAATCCTTCCTAGGTGACATGGGCTCTTCAGAGTAGCTTACGCTACTGATACTGTATTTAGGTAAAAAGAAGGGGGGGAAAAACATGTTTTTATGATTGCAATATTAGTAAGTACATCTCACTGCACTGGTGACAGTGGTTCTTGTGACTGGGACATCCCAGGAGCCTTGTAAGGAGTATCAGGGTTACTGCACTGCACAGGGGGTTTTCCCTGCGGGTGATACTGCCCTTTGGGTATAGCAATAAATACCCAGTAAATATAGGGACATTGTCAGGGTAAAAATAAAGCTGAAGATTTGCTTTCCTCTGCAGATTCTTGTGACTGAAGACATACGCACATAGGTGTATGTATATACATATAGGGGTGTGTTAGAGAGGAGCTATCTAGTAATGAAAATGTCTGTATCAAGTGCTTGCACACACGTTTCTGACAGGTGTTCTGTTCTTATAAATGTTGAAAGCTGAATGGTGATAAGATATTTAAGGCATGTCTTCCTTATTTATAAGATCAAACACCATTTTGTTAAAGGTAGGAGAACCTATATTATATTAAGGTTATCGACTGAATGCAGTTCAGAGCTATACATGATCACATGTGATCCTAAGAAATATATGGTAATTCTGGTCTGCTAACCACACATTATTGAACCAAACTGTTTTCTGACTGCATAGTCAGTAATTATTTCTCTGAATGTAAAGTATGGATGTAGAGAGTCAGCTGCATTGTTATATCTGTTTTGAATGTGTTTCTGATTTCACTGTTCTTTTTATTTGAAGGTTACCTCTGCCTCCTGGAGCATTTTCAGGTCTTTGGGAAAATCCAGAAACATTCCAGAAGTTATATTTCCAAAAATTTCCAGTAAGAATTACAGAATGAATTACTTACAGTAATTCTGTGACCCTGAATGATAGTAGATTTCAATTGATTAACATAAAATATTAGCATATCTTATTTAAACAGGGGATATTTTAATATGAATTCCTTGATGTATGATTTCTTAGAGATTTAAAAACTTTTCAATCCTTTCTTTATACACACTTTCAGATTTTAGATACTTAAGGCTTTTTTAGATATGAAACTTAAATAAACTTCAAGTTTTTGAACCTAAATCTGTTTCTATAGTTATGTCATTTGGTTTAATAAAACATATATGCCTTGCCAGAACCTTAGGCTAGCGCAGCTTCAAATACACTACTTCTACTGTCATGCAGTTATCCTGACTTAACGATCAAACTATATACTTTTCTCCGGTGTGTGTAAATACATAGGAGGAACCTTACTGAATTAAGTATGCTTCCCTTTCAGCTAAATTATTTGGGAACTAACTTGCACCTTTTCATGCAAAGTAGATGCACTTGTACTGTTTGGATTATCTGAGATGGAAGCTTTGTCCAAGAATACAAGCACACGAGTAAATTGATAAGGCAAATTTTTATTATTTTTGCATGATGATATGGATATATGCCCAGCTCCAACAAATGGAAATCTCTTTATTCAATAACTGTCATTGCACTGTAACTTTCCCACTCTTCTTGTGTAGATTCAGGCAGCATATTTCTCAAGGTCTCGGGGATCAAAGTAAACAGAGAGGAAGAAATCTAGCTTCGTATCTTGTCTTCTGTTTTATCTTCACAAAGACTAGAAAACCCTTCTGGAAAGGGAACACCAAGATAAATTACGAAATAAGAATGGTGAAAAAAATATTAAGAATTCTGTTTTACAGGGACCAACAACTTACTTCATTTGAGATGATCAATTGGTTTCCCAGAATTATTGATGATCCTAGCAATATTGCTGAATTTATTTTTTTGGTTACATTATTTTAGGGATACTATGATACTATGGATGCGGGTTATATGGATGAAGATGGCTATTTATATGTCCTGTCTCGGGCTGATGATGTGATCAATGTTGCAGGACACAGAATTTCAGCAGGTGCAATTGAAGAGGTGAGCATTGCCTGACAGTAAAATAGAAAAATGAAAAATGAGTAAAGCTGAGTTCACAAAGACCAAAAAACTCTCACAAAAGCTTCTTTCTGCTTTTCATGATTGCATTTCTATTGTTATTTCTTCTGCCAAGGTCCTTTGAGGACTTGAACTTAATTAACAGGGAGCATTCATACCACAAGCTTGATCGAGCAGGCATGATTTGACAGAGGAAGGTAGAGCTATAGGCAGAATGTTAAGTTTATAGGAATGTTTCCACTGCCCTCATGTCTTATGTACTTGGGAATGTGTTATGGTAAGGCAGGCAGTCTACTGAGGCTTACTGTGTCAAGAACTTGCACGAGCAATGGCTTAGGAGTAGAAACTTCGATTTCTGAAATATGGTTTTAAGGTGTATTTTTGAAAGTGTTTGTTTTTGGATTAATTCTCTTCACATAGACTCACATTCATTGCTTTTCATGATTTGAAGAGTTTTTTCTCAGCTTCTTCTGTACAAGTGATGCTAAGTGAGCGATGAAAAATTTTGAGAAAAAAAATCCGACTGTTAAATTGAAAATCATTAATCCCCATGCAACTGGAAAAGTGGAAAATAATGAAGTTCTTAATAGTGTCTGAATTCCATATCCTTGTTTGCTTGTCTCTCCAAAAGTGCTGGGTTTGCCGCTTTCAGATTTCTCTGATGAGAGATCAATTGCTTATTCAGTGAATTTAGGAAAATATATGGTGAGCAAGTAACCAAGGAAGAATGCACTTTTAAAAACCCTGAACTGAACACATGTGTCATTTAACCTAAATCACAAGCTGATTTGTTGGTCATTTTTACTTTATAATATTTGTAAGTATGTTAATTAGTAGGCTTTAATGATGCTGGATTTTTTAAAAACTAGAAAAAATGAAAAAATAGAGAATAGAAAAAATTCTGCTTACACAGTAACAGGTAGAGTTTTCCCCTGGAAGGAACTAAATTTTCTAGAAGTTTTTCTATTCCCCTTTTGAAAGAAAAACTAAACAAACTAGAGTGTTGGTAAAATGCACACAGCAAATTCCTAGCTAAATGGCAAAGCATTAACAAGAACACAAATAGCACTTCAGGATGATCAGTAAATACAGAATTAGAGGCTCACTGAATTACCTTTAATTAAGTGGCAGTCACCGTGTTGAAGCAGTGCAGTATCTGCATCTGCACTAGAGCTACAAACTTAACAAGTTTTCCTTAACGTTCTGACTAAAAATGTCACCTTCATTATGTTCCAGTTAGTTTCTTTGACTAAGGTACTGTTAGTATCACTGGAGCTTCATCTTTACAGGAGGTGCAGGAGGAGTTACTGTTTACTTTTCCAGTCAGTGACTGTTGGCCATGGTGGTAACCTTGGACTGTGCTGGTCTGTCCTTCTCTGGTTTGTCCATTTTATCTGTGGTGACCATGTTTGTCTCAACTATTGCTGAAAAACAACAAAAAAAAACCCAACAAACAAAAAATCACCCCAAAAGCAACAGATTACTTCTTGTCTGTCTGAAATCAAAGATTAGAAATTGATGGATTTAGCACCTCCAGGTATTGAGGTTTCCATCTGCTGCTTCAGTATGGAAGTATTTCAGATGGAAGTAGTAGTAGTTTTAAGCCTATCCTTGTGCAGAGCACAAATTCCATAAACGTCATTTCTTTCTCTCATTTTTAAGCCACTTTTAAATGTCTGCTGCTGATTCAGCACTGTTCTTTTTGGACTTTTCTTATAAAATACAATAATTTTAAACACCAGTCCACTTTTTGCAGCTGACTGACCAGAAGCTTTAGTTACTGGGTTTATTGGATCTTTGTCGCTAGTGTGAGAAGCCTAGGGGTTTGTTTCTGCACTACATTATTCCTAGGGAAAGTAGGATCTGTTTTAGCTTTTGATTTTGTTGCTTTAATCATTGTAAACATTGTAATGTGACAGAATTCATTCCCAGTATAGGTTGGGTGCAGTTTGGTCTGCAAATATCGTTGGAAGTATGGATGTGGTATTATCCCGATGTGGTATTACCATTATGGATGGAAAGCCAAAGATGTAATGTAACTAGAATCCTGAGTTTTACTGGCTAGCTCTTTGGCTCTTAAAATGTAAGATCTTTTTAATGTGCGTATCTGTCAATGCTTTTCACTGAAATGTATGTTATTATTGGTTCCATTTAGTTGTGTTTTTTTTTAATTCTTGCCCTCAGTGTGTTCTCTTCCATCATGCTGTGGCCGACTGTGCCGTCGTAGGCAAGGAGGATGCCGTGAAAGGGCACGTCCCGTTTGCGCTCTGTGTGCTGAGGGAAGGTGAGAGCTCGTTACTGCCCTTGCTTTACTGAAACTTCTCTATGATCAAGGAGAGGTTTAAGCGTTTCAAACTCTTTGTTAGGTGTAAAGACAGAAGAGAGGAAGATTTTGGAAGAGATTGTTGAGCAAGTTCGAAAAAACATTGGTCCAGTGGCAGCTTTCCAGAAGGGAGCGTTTGTGAAGCACCTGCCAAAAACCCGTTCTGGCAAGATACCGCGGTCGGCGCTTTCCGCCCTCGTCAGTGGAAAGCCGTACAGCGTAAGTGGTGCACGTGTGAAGGCAAACGGGGCGAGCTGTACGTGCGTGTGTCTTACTGAACCAGGTGCACCTGCAAAGACTCAGCGTCATCCTTTTGATACTCCAGACCACTCCGAAAGTGCTCTGTGATGATAGGTAGCATATTGCATACACTGTATCAGACCTAAAAGATCTTCATGTGACAGGAGATTTCCAAATACCGTGTTCTCAGCTGAGCTTTAGAAAGCTAGAATTAGGAGATTTGCTGAATTGCATTCTGTTCATTACTGTTTGAAGGGTATCAAACTGCTGTCACATGCTTCTGTGTATTCCTTTTCAGATAACACCAACCATTGAAGATGCTAGTGTGTTCAAACACATTGAAGAAGTGCTGAAGACAAATCCAATGTGATAACAAGTTAATAACAAACTTGCTGGTACTGGAATTTACAAAGAGACTTTCTGTTTAAAAAAAAAAAAAAAAAAAACACATACCGAAGCATCTACATATTACCACTTAATGCTGAATATTAAGATTGTTAAGAATTGCCAATAGAATTCATGCATTTTTATAACCTTAAATTAGAAGGAATCATTAGATTATATAATATGATCTCTTGTGACCTTACATTTTAATTCATTATTATATAATGAGAACAATAATAACATGAATTTGGCTAGAACAGCTTACAAAAGGTAAGTCATGGTCAGAGGAGGGCAATTAAGTATAAATTCTAATGTGAAAATTGTTGCAGATATAAATTGTTTTCACTTGTAAAATATGAGCTTTATCTTTTTTAAAAAAAGAGTAGTGTATTTTTCTGATTTCCGCTGATATCTGCCAAGTCTGTCAATTATAAATGAACTTCTTTCAATGATTTTCTGAAGTGCCTTTTTGTAGGATGTTGGGTAAAGTCTAACAGCCTAAAAATTCTGTGAAACTTTGTTTTATCCAGAGTAACAGTGAATAAAAATAATTATGAATTTGAAATAAAAATACATTTACTCTTTGCATTTTTGCTAATTTTGTTGTTGTGCACATCACTCATACAAAAAGCAGATGCTTCAGGCTTGCTGGTATATATGTATATATATTTAGCTGAGAAATTCAGCAAATATAGATTCAAGCAGACCATTCTTGAATTCATAGACCTTTCCAAAATACTCTGCAGGTTCTCAGAGTACTAACAGATGGGGGATACACACTCTAAATGCATTACTTCTCAAGCTGTGTTGAAGCTAAACAGTAAATGTAAGGAACCTTTTCAAAATACCTATTTATAGAAATGTTCTAAAATGACAACAACAAAAAAGTTATCCAAACTCAGCATTGCTTTCTACAGGAGGTAACGGTAAGTGATAGATCAATTCAGATGTTGGGATAAAAGGATTACCTATAGGGGCTAAACAAGGTAGAAATTAGGTCAAGACATATTTTGCTGTTGCAGTGTATCCCCAAAAGAGGATGTCTAGAAATACTGCTACCTTTTGGTTAGAGTGAAGGACTGTAGCACTGTTAAATGATACAGTAGTATTGTGATGAAATAAACCAGCGTGTTGATATCACAGCCGAATGGCAATAGATAGATAGATATTTAAAAAACCATAGCTGGTAAGTTCTACCAGTGCCATAGACAGTAATAATAAAAAAGAACAAAATAGTCCCCATGGTTTTTACTTGGGACCATGTACAGCTGAGCCAACTATTGGATCAAGTCAAAGTCAGGTACCAAAACAGTGTGGTTTGACTCTGTTTTACTTGGATCGTTGACAGATAATTGCATGGCAAGGTAGCCATCCTGCCCAGCTATTTAATGTGTCTGAAAGTTGCAGTCTGGACAAGGAGCAAAAGTATTTAAAGACTAAGTGAAGGGTAGTGTTGCTTTGTGGTAGATACACTAACTGAGCAGTGGTTTATGTGTGGGAGTAATTTTGCTTCTCAGCAATGTCCTAATAACAGCAGTGAAACAGTGACTACAGCAGCTGTGGAGCGTTTATCAGTTATGAAAGGCTGCAGCTTAGCAAACTCTGCTGGACTGATACAGATCAGTGGAGTCATCTGGGTGTCATCACTGATAGTTCTTTAAAATTAGCTGTAAATTGACAGTCCCAAGCAGTCAGCATGAGGTTGGGCTGCATCAGGAAGGGTATTGAGAACAAAGACAGTAATCACCTTGGCTGTTCCTACATTTTGAGTATTGTGGGCCACTTTGGTCACTCCATCTCCAGAACAACACAGGGAAGTAGATGATGTGCATGAAAGAGGAGTTCAGGTGTTTTGGAGTAGCTGCCTTTTAAGGAGAAAATTAAAGGTCTAGAACCCTTTTGATTTAAGGAGAGGAAGTGAGCGGGGCTGGGAGGAGGGAGTCGGTCTGGAAGGCAGAGGTAAGAGGGGCAAAGCTGCTCTTCAAGCAACACAAGAAGCAGGAGTCCCTTGGTGAAGCTAATAAGGGAGCGTCTTAAAAGCAAGTTGGTCGCTATAGGAGATTTTGGAGCAAAATATTTTTCTAAGTTCAAAATAAGGACAACAGACCTGCAATAAGATATTAAAGAGATCGGCATATGGTTTTAATGTGTTGGCTTCACCAGGTAGCGCATGACTTGAATTTTAATCCAGTTTTAAACCCTATGGAGTATTGTGATAACACAAATATTCTTAGTATGTGCTATTTTTAATTTGGTTGCAGCTTTTAAAGGAAGATAGAGATCTTATGGGGACTTCTGTACTGAATTCCTTCCTGTCTTCAGTCAGTATTACCCTATGTATGTGATATACCTAAAATACAGCTAACAAAATTGATTACTATATGCTGTTTTGTATTTTAACTACAGCTTCACTCAAGATTTTTTTTCCATGAGAAAAATACAAGTATCTTAAGCACGGAGAAGTTGTGGCACATTCATGAAGTGTATGATGTCCACTGCATGAAGGTATAATGAAAACAGACATTAGTTTTTTATACAGTTACCCAGCTGGACCCACAGTGCTATAAACATATGCAGAAGGGGCAGGAGGGAAATTAATTAGTGCAAATACAAACCTTGTAGGAAAATACTAGAATAGCATAGAGGAGAGGTTAATTTGTTTCCTGGACCTTGTATAGTTTTCCCACTGATACCTCATGTTCCTCCTCAGTTTCCCACACATGTAACATAAGAACAAGACTAACAGTAGCAATGTAGGCACTAGACTTTTGGAGGGGTTAATTGCTCATCTTAATATTGACAAGAAACCGTTATCTGATTTTTTTGAAGACCTTCATTAGTTAGCAGTTTTATTTAAAAATGTCTCCATGACAAAAAAAAAATGTATTTGTATCAACTTTTTTTGGGCTTTCAGAGGAAGTCAGAGCATGTTAGATGGCTTTATTTTTTGCTGTTTAGCTAGATATCATTCAAGATCAAAAAGGGAAGTAAAGGAGAAAAGCAGAGTGGTTGTAAGTGCTCAGCTAATGTGCAGGATGCATCACAGCTCAGAAAATACAGATCAAAAAGCCCATCTTAAAGCGGAAATGCAGTATGGAAACATAGCTGTTTTGTGGGTGCTGTTTTGTTTTTCCAAGGAGCCTTTTTCTGAGATTGCCGAATGGTTCTTCTTTTCTCTATGACTGCAGAATGGTTTGTTTGCAGTGTTAGATTTGTGCCGATTTGGGAAAAGGAGGGGGAAGTTACTGCCATGGGTAGGGAGGAAGGGACTGGCAATTCTTGTGCACAGTTCTGTTTGGTGCCCAGCAACCTGGTTATTCAACCCAGGGAGAGCAATCACACACAACAAGTGAGAGGAGAACACTTCTTCAAATTCTGTTCTTTAGAAAAAGCATGTGACTCGACTGGGAAAGGTTGGTGTGGTAATTACTTGTTGTGTGCAAAAGAATCAGAACTGACCGAGATTTAGCATAATCATAATTTTTAGATATTGAGAGTAGAGCTCTATCTTATATGAGGGAGAGAGGGATGTAAATGGAGATTTTGTAATTTTGATGCTGACCTTAGTCACAGTAATATTTTTATTTTTAAAATATATTTTTAATTATTCAGGACTGTTTTCTTCCTCTGGGGACACAGTTTGGAGGTTCTATATTCCCGGGGCAGCATACTTCATTCCCAAGACCGCTCATTCCTTTCTCCAACACACCTCGTTTCCCTTTGCACCCTGCATGTGAGCGTGGGCTGTGCTAATAAGGGTTGAAAAAGAAATCCTGGCAGGGGAAAAAAGTGGAACCGGCCTTTACGAGGAGGGAGTGTATTCAGATGACGCTGCAGTCACTGGAATTGGTGTTTGCATTGCCTTACTTGGTGACATCTGGACTAAAGCCATCCCAAAAGGGGTTGGTTGGAGAAGAGAGAACATCAGCAACACAGTTGGTTCGGCCCCAGGAGCTGCACGTAAGAGATGGGTCTGAGCAGTCATGTTCCCATCTAAGCCATCGTGCTGTCACAAAAGCAAGTTCGGTGCTCCCTCTCGTGGCACATTATGACCAGTAAATTCATCGTACTCAGACCCGCTAGTGGCAAAATGTGCTGATGCTCATGGCTCTGAGAAGTACCTGGCATCCAAACTATTTTAATGCGTCTGTGTACCAAGCTTAATAGACTTATAAACACAAATAGCACTGAATTCTCTTTTTTATTGACATTGGGGGAGAAAAATCTTTCACCATCCGATTGACTGGAATTTGCCAAATGAAAGTAGACAAAACAAATGTTTATGTACGTGCAAACATTGCTGATCAAACTGCTAAAAGAAATAACTAAAAGACAGGTCTTGAGCTAAGATCAAGCAGCAGAAAAATAGCAAATAGGTAAATGACTATTAAATAGGTCTTACTTTGAAACTTCCCATTTAAACAAAGAATAAACAACAATAACACCACCAAATAAAGCCACAGCAGGTAATAGTAGCTCTTCTAAACTTTTATACACTATATATTGATCGCTCTGTCTTTCAGTTATTTCCTCTGATAAAACTGACTTCCGTGAAGTCTCAGCAAGGCCATCTTGGCTAAAAGCATAACGTTAGACAGGAGCCTGTCTAATGCCCTGTTATAATGAAGAAATGGCGCGGTTTGGCTTCTCGTTTCTTTCATCTTCTGGGTTCAGTATCCTTGGAAACTTGAGAATTTGATTCTAGGCAAACATTAGCTTTTATTTTCCAATGCTGGTTGGCGACTGAAGATCCTGGAACAAAAAGGTGGCTCTTGGTAAAGCAAGAATCTTCTTGGTCCGCAGGTAATGTAGAAGAAAGAAAGTTTTTGTTTTGTATAAATCATGTTTTACTAAATTTTTTTTTTTTTTTTT
>PTEX01000012.1:6365592-6434385 GCA_003342815.1 Eudromia elegans
AGCCATCATGGTGATTCTCTACAGAGAGCTGACATTTCCATTTTGTCTTTAGAGGTCCATTTTGGCTCCAGTTCCAGGTTATGTCATCCTGTTGTACATCATCAGAGGCAGGTGTACAGCTTGAAATATCGACAGATTTCTTCAGTAAGAACGTGTTGAAGCTTCTAACTCTGCTAAACATATTCATTTGACTGTTACAATCCAAAAACTGTAAAAATGGTGGAATGGAAAGATACAAACAGTATTATTGACACTGTATTGTCAAATGTTTGCACTGAGACCCCATGTACCATAGATTTTATTTTTAAAAAATCATATTTATATCAATTTACATAAGACTTACACATTTTAAAAGAAATACATACACAGTAAATACGTAAATGTCTAGTATTTTACAAGAAAACAGATGGAACAATGTAAGAATGAGTGGCATCATTTGATAAAAGCTTTGGATGTGCACTGCTGCCAAATTTCTGATGACAGGAATGCGGAGAGGAAAGGGGGAGGTTTTGTTTTGTCTTTTTAATAATTTTTTTTTCAATTCTTGTTTTAAACTAATCAATGCTTGAAAAGAACATCATAGCTGTTTGTCTGACAAAACTTACGGGTTCTCTTCCCTATTACCCTGTTCTTGAAAAGAGTTTTACTGCTCTTTTTTCTAAGTAGTGGTAGTGCACTTCAGGTAAAGTAGAAGAAAGAGATGACATCTAAAGGAAAAAAAAAATAAACATTAATTAGCAAGATTCTTTGATTCTCATTTTGTCTATATACAGTGACACCAACAGAAACATAGCATTGAATAAGTTATTGCATGTTTTACTAAAACTTTAATAGCTACAGGAGACAGTCATTTGTTGTTTAATATCTGTCACAAAAATATATTATTAATAGATTTATATCTTTTATTAATATGTATGGATTCCTGTCCTAGATAAAACAAACTCCTGTGTGTGTTCACTTTACAGCTATTTCTCGGTTTGGTTCAGCACTGGAGCTTATGGTTTTCTGCATCTATACACCTTGGACTGTTTGGCAGAGGCCTGAACACGCATTTCAGTTGCATAGGCCCTGTTGACAGCTCTGTGTCTCCCCTTGTTCTGCAGCTTGCCTGCATACACCTTTATGACCCTGGTGATTTCTTTGTCATGGACCAGCCGTTTCAAGACCATCATGCATGGCTTTCTGGAAGCTGTCTTCTCCATTTGTTATTACAAATCCTTTCTGGGAGTCCTTCATTACTAAAGGATGTATCTGCTTCTATCAAATTCCCTTTGACTTTTCCTTATTAGAAAATTGAAGCTGTTGCACTTGAGTTCTGGTGCTCCCTCCCCATGGCAGTAAGACTGCCCTGACTTGGCCTTCTGCTTTGGGGGTGACCTCTTTTATGAGGCACAAGTGTAGGGCATGGGTTGACAAATCTGGGGAACTGCCCTCCAGATGCTGAGCTAGACAACAGAGAGTCACCACAGCAGAAGGCTGATGGGTCTCCCACACCCTCTGATTAACTTCTCTGCACATTTTAAATGGGCAGACATTGGCAGCTTTAATGCTAAATGTTAGGCCATATTCAGGCTGCACCAAGTATGCTAATATAACTGGAGGATGCCAGGTGACGTTTTCTGCCCACCACAATGGTGGTTTCAGCAGATGATTAGAGAACACCTACAGTGGAGCTTGAAAGGAAATTATTTCATCCATGTGTAACCCATCCGCAGCTCTCCTTTCAGTCCATGCTTCCTATGTGTATTGCCATCTATTTTTCCCCCAGACTCCCTTGTGCTGCTCTGTGTGGCAACAGGCTCATCCAGCTGGCCCCTCTGCTGCTTGGTTAGGCGCAGTCCCATGTGAGCAGAGCCACCAGAGTGCCCCAGATGTTGGTCTGCTCTAGGCAAGGTTACAAGACCAGGCCCCCCAGAGCGAGGCTCAGAAGTGCTTACAGTTTATATAACTTACCAAATAGTCTCTGTGCTTTCTGGATAATTTAGCTTCCTGACATTTTGCTATTGCATTTAAAAGCACTTCTTTCTTTAACAGAAGTAGGTGTTTCAGCCTTTGCACATGAACACCTGAAATGTGATTTGAAAGCACACAACTTCAGCCTTGTCAGGACTGTTTGCATTGTTGCCATAAACTGTTTCAAAACAGTTTTAATACCTTGCCTAATGTTATAAGCATCTTTATGATGACAAACTGTTTATGTATATATACATTAAATATATATAATACATATATAAAAATATAGGGCAAACATACTGGTTTTTTTTTTCATTTTGTTTTTATACAGCTGAGTACAGTGGGAGTATATACAGTTCAGATAATCATAAATTTGTTTTTATTAACGTACTGATTTTCAATGTCTGCCCTTGTTGAACTCTTTAAACTCACTAGAAAAATTTGTCAGATGTCTGCACTATTAAAATGTTGCTAGCTTAGATTGCTTGGCTTCTGAACTTGCCTTCTTAGTAAGAATTTATTGCTTCCGACACTGCAGTGCTGGAGGCGATAGGATAATGCTGAGGATGAGAGAAAGGAGAAGTGACTCTGCTACAAGTTGCTTTGCCCACTGAATGCAATGACTCATGCAGTCTCTTGAACAACTATGAAGCAGGCTGTATTTTCTACAGGTGGAATTTGCTGGGTCCTAAATGCTTTTTGAACTTGCCCAGAATTAGTAAAATCTGGATGATGCCAAGCACCCCAAGCTCAAGATCAAAATGCAGTAAGAAAGACAGCTGGCTAGAAGCAGCAGCAGCAGCAATGCCTTTCCTGCAGATCCTGGCATCCCTTGCCCAGAAAGCAGCCAAAGAAGCACTTAGATGTTTGATGCCTGGTGAGGCAACATACACTTTCCATCTCCCCTATACTTCTCTGGAAAAAAACCAATATGTGGTGAGGAAAACTGTGTTCCTGAGAAGATAATAGCATGAAATGGTGCCGTATTGATGGAAGCGATCATCATGTCAGTACTTTTTTTTGTAAGACTGATCATTTACTATGCTAAAGAGTATGCTCACAGTATGCTAATGGTATTTTGGATGCTAAACAGTGTTTTCGGCAGAACTCTGCTTGAAAGGAAAACTGGGAGACTCATAGCAACAGTTAAGCAAGCGGGGAGATACTTAAGAGCTCTGGTACCAGCCTTGATCCAGAGTTGCAGCCATCACCTTTCTTTGCCACTGGTCACTTTTGAGAAAAAAATGCCACCATCTCTATAACAGATAACTTTCAGAGATTTTTACCTATAGGGATCATTTTGTCCTATCTACTCTAATACCTAATGTCCTAGATTGAGTCACAGCTGTCATTGAAATAAAAATAAGTATCTAGGACAATAATTCTGCTTCAATGTATTTTACCTTTATTTGCTTTTCTCGCTAGCTCAGGGTAGAACTATTTCAAGCTCTCAAAGTATTACCTATTACATTCTCCCCAGTTCTAGCTTTAAGATGGAGAACATACAAAACATTCTATGCTTGGTCAGCTACCATCTGAGGAGAGCGGTCTGGAAAGGGTTGTCTCATCTTCTGAGGGTGTGACTGCAGCTTGTCAGCAGAGAAACCCTGCTCTGTGAGATGGGGAAGAGGGGTTTTGGAGCCCTGAACTGAGCTTGGGGCTGTTGTCTTGATGAAATGGGTTCCCCAGGGAACCCTCGTTGGGTCCTCAGCTCCATGGTGGCTCTCACTTGAGCAGTCCATTGAGCACGGGCTGCAGTGCACCATTACATGCATCCTTCATGGTCCCCCTTGCGAATACTCACAACAATTCAGTGCTGGCTTCTTTGCTAGGCCTTGTCAGCATGAGTATGTGCGAACTGTCGAGCTGTCTAACCTCTGCAGACGTGATGATGAAGCAACTGCGAATTGCAAACACACAAACAAACCAAAACCTCTTTAGAAACATGAAGATAACACAACCAGTCTACCTCCCACTGGCAGGATGGCCGCTGCACTACACTGTGCCACTTGATGACATGACCAGGGCAAGGGCAAGTTCTCAACTCGTTCACTAGCTCTCTAGACAACTCCTGACAAACACATGAATGTCCCCTGTGCGACTGGAAAAATGGGAATAGTATCTTTTACTTCATGGTATGGCCAGAAGATATAATCAGTATTTCTAAGGGTCTTAGATTAGTAATGCAAGCCATGGAAATACCTGGGGAACTGATATCTTCATTTGTAAATGGCATTTGCCTACAAATGGATTCTTCTTTTGACTTTGTCATTGCCAAAAAAAAATGCAAGACTAAAAGCAAAGCGTGCACGTGAGCAGTGGAGGCAATGGGAGATAGTGAGGCAGTCAGTGCAAGGGATAGTTTTTAAGACTGGCATTGGGTAACTGGAATTCAGCGCTTGCTAAATGTGCTCCCTATCTGCTTTTGTTTCAACTGTTTTAGCAGTTTCAGTTGTCTGATAGTCCAAGTTAAGCTGGTTAGTCTGAAGGCCAAATAGGAAAATAAAGGTGACAGACCCTCTTCCAGGTTATCCTCTAAAATAAAATCCATCTTCTGGAGAGGTTTATGAGCTGAAAAACATTACCCAGATGCTATCTGCAAGCTCCCCTGAAAGCCAGTAAATTAATTAATTCCCCTCTTTCTGAGAGTACCCAGGAGGATGCAAAGGCCAGATTTTACTTTTTTTTTTTCTTTAAATGTGCCCTGACATTCTGAATTAAATCTGAGAGAATGACCGCCGGGCAGGCGCGCGTCCCGCGCTCAGCGCCCCGGGCTCCGCTCACGCTCGTGCGCTGAGCAGGGCCGGCCGCTCTGCTGACCGGCACACGTGCCCACAGGTGCCCACAGGTGCCCACGGGCAGCGCGGGCTGCGCAAGCGGCGCCCTGCCCTCCGAGGGCGAGCGCAGAGGTGGCTGCCTACCGTCCGCTGGCACCTTCCGCGACTGCCCCGACGTGGTGGTGAGGCGGAACCCCGCGGGCAGCGTCTCCGAGGAGCCGGGCATCATGCTGATGCCGTGCACCTCGCGCGGCGGGAACTGGCGTCGCCACGACGGGCCGCGTCTGAAGTTCTTGTCGTCGCTCTGTCGGGGCACACGGTTGCGTTTGGTAGGGCAGAACGGACTCCGTGAGTGATTACCCGCCTGCCTGCTGCCCCTCCTGCTACCACGTCCCTCTCTCATCTCCTACTCTGTTTCTGTGCATCCCGTAACTGCTGTGCGTTTGAGGCTCCCCAGCAAGAGCAACTGCTTTAGGAGTATTAAATACGAGGGTGGAAAGCTTTACTTAAAGCTCTTGCCTGACATAATAGGTCAGATTTACAGAGATTTTTAGTGTTAGTTGATTTGGAATTTCCTTCTCTTCCAAATATAACAATAGTGAGTACCATAGTGTGTTATTTTATTGGGAGCAAAGCTTACATAAGGTGCTAACATGTACATGCACAGAATTTATCCCACACTTCGGGTATCAAGTCCTTCAATTTTTTACTCTTCGCATGCAGAAAACCAAGACGTGAATATTTTATCACTGGACTCTAACGTATTTTCTACAAATGGATCTGAGATTCCCCATCCTGGATAACTGCCCCATCCCAAATCAAGCTCTATTACAGCTTGATTATCCTTAAAGAAAAGAACAAACACATCTTCTCTCTATTTTACTTTTTTCTTCTTGTAACTGCTCTAACACAGAGGCTACAGAGGCCAGGACTGCTGTGGCCAGTGCAGTTTCCATTCCTTTCTGCATGTGACCTATATAGAAAATGTTCATTTGCGGTAAGAACCCCAAGCAAATGATTTTGAAAAATAATTTTGAATAAGCAATAATAAAGAGGTTGCTTTAAAAGCCCTGACTTTGGCATTTCCTGTGTTTTTTTCAGGTTTAACTGTCTCTAACAGCTTATGAATTAACAAATCTTCATGCATTGCATTACATTTTTATAAATATTCTCCTGTGATATTTTATAAATATTTTAAACAAAATTAATTACTTCCTCAAGTCTTCTTTCAGTTCCTAGTGCTAAAAGGTTGTTGTATTCTCTCTCAAGGATCTGCCGTGCCTAGAGATACCAAAGGAAACAATTAAAACGATTGAGGATGAATAAAAAATGATTAATGGGTACAGATTAACGAGAAGTAGCATGAACAAACTTGCCTGGGTGTTTTGTGTTGGAATCTGTAATAATAAAGCTAAACTGCTGTAATCAAAGTTCTCATCGAGTGCTATAAGTGAACCATGTACACCACTTTCTAGAATGTTATTTGCATATTCTCGGAGGCCAATAGCTTGTATCCAGCGTATGACTCGATCATTGCTCCATACCAGCACATCTGTAAGGACATAACAGGGGTTCAGTCTCCTGAGATCCGGTAACTTGCACATTGTTCAAGTCCATGCATAGAGCTGTGCATGCACTGCTTTAGTTTTTACATGAGGAATGACAGCAAGCTGTTAATATAACTCAAATGGCTTCACTGTCTATCTCTTATCAAAACCGTAGGTGTGGGAGGATGTGAGCACTGTGATTTCATCCACTTTAACTAACTTAAATGTTTATTCTAAAGTACATATGTTTCTAAAGGAGAAAGGTGTCTCAGAAGGCACCTGCAGAAGATAATTCCTCCCACTCTCTTAGATACCTGTTGCCCTTTTCTCTTTATCAAGCTGGTACCCTGCAGAGGAAGGTGTCTCATTTCAGACACTGTGCTTAGAAAGAAACCCAGAGAAAGAAACCTGAGAAAGCAGAGTGGTGTCACTACAGACACACACATTTTTTAAAAAAGACACAAAACAAAAAAAAGTTTTCAAATGGTAGGCAAGATTTTACAGCTCAACAGTGAAAGGGAGCAGAAGAAATATCATCTCTTTAAGGCTTCACTTGAGAGATTTGTCTCAAACATTTTGAGAGCTGGGTCAGCACCTGCCATTTCATAACATGCCATAAAGCAAACTATGAATTCACAGAAAACAGAGAATTCACAGACACTATTTTTACTTCTGAAGGCTGGTCCACCTCTTAAGGTCCATGCCATTTCTAAAGCTAAGGCAACAAAATGAGCTACAAAATCATTTTTGAGCATCTGGCTATTAAGAAAAAAAAAAAAAAAAAAAAAGACCAACTCTGTACGTAACCTCAAAAGAAAGTTTCTTATCCTGATCTTTATACTTGTGAGTGGAAAAAGCAATACAGTGCTTTGTATTGCCACATAGTCAGAGTTTTCCTGCTCTGGACCCCATTGAGGAAATAGGGCTACTGTGGCTGCTCCTTGGGGGAGACATATTCCATCCTGGACCAAGAGCATCCCAAGCTCTGGGATCAGGCTTGGCCGAAACACAACATGGCAGCTAGGAATCACTGAGATGAAATCCCAGTAGGAACCATGTCTATCCGGTGGATGTGGAGCAGGGTAAGGTTGGGAGAAGGCTACCTCAGCGCAAGGAGGGCTGGCCCTGGAGCTACACCAGAACCTCAGCCCGACACCCAGCTCCTCTGCCTGCGTCCCCAGGTGCACCTGGCCAAGCTGACTGACACTGGGGCCGTCTCCACCTCCTTGCCACCACCTGAGGTAGGTGCCACCACCTGAGCAGAACAGGCACGCTCTTCATGGTAGCCACTCACTCCTCTGCAGTGCCCAGCTTTGTCAGCTCTGCCCATCAGCATTGCTCTTGAGAAAACATTAACTGCTGTCAGAGCTTACAGTGCTTAAATAAATCAGAGGATTCACTTTTGACAATGGGAGAAAAACTCTTATAGTCACATATAAAACCCACCATCCAGGGAGCTCCAAAGTGCCCTAGGGAGCTTTTTACAGAAAAGAACTCAGTAACCAGCTATTAAATCTTTCAATAAGCCAAATTCTGTTAAGAACTAACTGTTTAGATCAAAGCCTGACAGAGAGCAAAATATTAAATTGTAGACTCAAAGGAGTTGGTTTTCCTCCAACAGCTGCCTCAGTGGTCACCCCTCCAAGTAACTTTGACTGCAAAGCATATTTTGAAATAAGGAATCAAAGGCAAAGATCGTTCCGAAGCAGAAAGGCTGTGTTAGGGCCCTGAGTCCTCAGATTTCCCATGTTGTTCCCACCAAGTCCCACCGGGGATATTTGGCCTCCTATTTCTGAAACTGAGGAAGGCTGGGATGAGATCTGCTCCAGAATCCAATTTAGCAAATGGTACAGAGATCAAACCACCACTCAGAATTACAACCTCAATTTAGCAAAGTACTTAACTGTGCATAATTTGAGAAGTGTTTCTGTGTTCTGAAAAGAGGGATGGACTTATGTAAGCTTTTCCTCAAAGCACATGCTTAAATGCTTTGCTAAAATGGCATGACAAGGGGTTGATAGTGTGAAGCTTCAAAAGAAGAAACATTCCCAGCATTCATTCCCAGTAACTATCACCTTTTATTTCATGCTGACTCATTTCTCTTCGCTTTTCCAGTTCTTTTCTATCATAATTCAACCTCTTTAAACACATGATTCCATATTGCAAGCTTGTTCTGTTATTTAAAAAGAAACATTTACAGAGTTAATAAAAATAATTTTGAAGATGGGAACATATTTAGGATGTATCTCCTGCATTTCACTTCATGATGATGCTCATGCAGCAAATCTTGAGAGCCCAACCATAAAGCGAGCTCCTCAGACTTTAAAAATGAAATGGTCAAAACCCACCTGAAGATGTCTGAATAAATGATCTACCATAAGAAACCCCAGTATTATTTTTTTTTTCTGAATCCAAAATCCTCCCTTTGGAGCCCATGGAAATGTTTTGTCAAATCATGCCTTACAAAGAAGTATCAAATCAGACAGACAAGCAAGCAACCAACCAAAACCCCCCACTCACTTCTTGCCATACTACCGTAATTCCCCTTGCACCCTAAATGACTGTGTTTCCCTATTTCTCATTTAGCTTACCAGCTATCTCCCTAGATAACCAGACCAGCTATCAATTTGCTTTTAGTCTGAACACACCAGCACTTCATGAATGTGAGTCTGGCCTTCAGGCCTTAGTCTACCAGCTTCTGACTCTTTAGACCGCTTAAGAAGTTGTTATTATCTATGTATTGTCAAAGCTTTATGTATACATTAACTTTGCTCTGCATTTTGGAACTAGCTATAACAATTTGTAGTTACGAGAGACAAAATTGCAGCGCGGTAGTTGCTCTTCCTGAAGGAACCTTCCTTGGGTCTGATTACTGGCCCTGACTTTCTGTGCTGTTGGCCAAGCATCAACACTAAAAATTGAGTGCTTTTCCTCTGGACAGCATTGTACACCACATCAGGCAAATAGAAGTCTTTAAACGTGTAGTCGTTATGCAAACATACCGATGAAAGCTATCGACCATTTTTAAGTGCACACGCAGATCTTTCTTTGTCAGGTGATCTAACATCCTCGCATCTACCAGGCACTCCATAAAATAACTGCGGTACTGAGGTAAGCCCAGACTGGGGAGCCATTCGTTACCTATCCATTCGTGGTTCATATCGCCATAAGCCAGGGTCTACAGAAGAAAAAGAGAAGGAAAATAAGTCACTTTGACTGTTTAAGCCTCTACCATGAAATGAAAATAAGAATATATGCTGTGTTTCTTTCTAGTATGAGCTCTCATTTTAGGAAGTTTGATTAAGAACAGCTTGTTCTGCTTGTCTGTTATTTCGTCATTTGAGTTGTAGGCCACTGTAAGATTTTTGTTACTCATAGCAACAATTCTACTTTGCTATATTTTGTTTTCTGGATTTGCAAAATGTTTAAAATTATCGCAGTAAGAAGTCATAGTTTCAAACTGGGAACCTTCCAGAGACCTCTGACTCCTGAGGCACTTGCGCTAGGCCTCAATTTGGAAACAGATCTGGCCTCAGTGAAGCAACTGATGTTTGGGCCAGCCTTTAATGGGAGCTTTGATTTCCTCAGTGAGATCTAGTGACTGGCCTCACTACTGCAACTCCTGTTTATGCACCCATAGTCCTTCCGAGACAAAGGTTGAGACCATAACCAGGTCAAAGCTAAGCGCATCAAATGCAGAGCTCAATAAATCACTCTTCAAGATAGCAGCAAGCCACATACTCCCAAGAAGCCAGTGTGCAGGTAAGTATCTGTCTGGCCTGATGCAATTTCTTGGTCATCTGGGGAGCTGCCAAATGGAAGCAGGTCCCTGCACAAGACCCTACTCAGGGATTGGTTTCAGGCCTCCCTTCAGAGCTCAGTTGTGTCTATTTTTTTTTGTCAGATGTTATTCCAAATGAAAACCAGAGAGCTAAAGTTAGGAAAGGAGTTTGGCAATAGATGGACTAGAAATATCCCCTCTGCTGCAATTCTTGTTGGACTTTAGGGGGAAAAGGAATGCCCTACGTAAAAGGAATGAGACCACGTATGCTCATGTATGGTGAGAGGACTGCAAATCCTGGGAGATGAACGTATGGGCACAGTATGCTCCTTACTCTGACTGATATAGCTGGAAAACGCTTTCCATTGGCATCTGGGTAATCCCAAATTTCCTCATTCCTTTAGAGTATTTCTACCCATGGAACTGCTCAGCTCCAATAATAAGATATTTGCAGCTATTTCCTTGGATCCTCTTTTCTAGTTCCTTATCATTCCTGGAAGATTGACAAAGCTTTAATGGATGGCCCTGTTACGTAGAGGACTCTATTGAGGCCCTGAGGAAATCACACTGCAGAGCAACTAGAGAACAATTTCATTACGCTGCACAGCATTTTCCTTTTGGAAATATATTGACAACCTCTTTGTACCTCTTTGTGATTTACCCAGCAAAACTGTCCAGAAATTATTTTCTTTGTATTAGAGCAACTGTAAAATCCACTAATTCTAATTTAATCCTTGTGCTAATGTTACCGCACCAGACTCCTCTGCTCCTATTGATGCAATGTGAACTGCTCTATCACTTGTTTTCCATTAGAAAAGTTATCTGAAAGGGTCATACCTGAGCCCAGCTGCCTTCTTCAGACTCCTTCTGTGCCATCAGCAGGAAGGAATTAGTAAAGCAGGTAAAAAGACAATAAAAAAAGAGTTAAAAAGGGCGTGCAGCTTTCATGCATATGGTCATCTTAGAATAAATGAGAACATATAGGTAAAACGTGCCAACAAAATATCTGAACTCACGTCAGTGGCAATTACCTGAAGAATTACAAGTTAAGGTGAGGAACACATAACCTTAGTAAGGCAAATCTAGCTAGGTTTTTTGAGGTATAAAATCTTTATAGCCTGGTGAAACTTTACAGCATTGTCTCATGCTCTTTTTGTAGTTTCCCAGTCAAAAGAGTTGTTTTCTAAAGTTGAGTATTAGAGAAATTTGGTTGGTTCTATTTAAATATTGTAACATGCACAATAAAAATTATGTTTTTGTGTACAGATTGTAAAAGAAAGGACATTTTTATATAATTTATGGGAAAAAAAATTTATTGCTTTGCCTGGCCAGTTAACCAGGATCAGCTGTATTTCTGGCCAGTTGGTTGCTGTTATAATGGTATTTATATTTAACAACAATAATAAAATTCAAAAACAGTTTAGTTGTAAAAACCACAAACACACACACAAAAACAAAATAAAAAAGGATATTGTCAACATTTTATGAAAGTTTATGAAGGTTAAAATGATAAGAAGTCAGCCTTGCATTAAGAATTAGGTTGAGCTCCTTCCCCCATGATTTATTGATAAGGTTGACCATAAAGCTTTTGTAACAAAGAGACAGGGTTTTCACACACACTGTGTATTGTCTTTTATTGCTAGCGAGTTGTTATTACAAAGTAATGAACCGCTAAAACAAAACCCAAAATAGCCTCAGTTCCAAGGCAAAGCAAACAACTGGCACTGCTGACTAAAATCTATTAATGTGTACTGGGGTCCCCAGTGAAGCAGGGAGAGATTTGCCAAAAATACATAAATGACACACTCTGCGTGTCCTAAATCAAAGAGCAGAAATGCACTGGGGTGGACATGGCAGACTCGGCTCTGCCATAACACGGGATTGTGATTATGCGCCGTTCTCAAGCCTTTTTCTTGAGTTGTTTCTTTCTGTTTCAGCAGAAACAGGTGAATGGATGTGTTGTACCCGAAACAACTACCAGTTCCTTTCACGCTGGCGGTGAAGCTGTGATGTACCATAAGACTTTGTAGGTGCAACACAGCTCGTATGGTCTGCTGCAGAGAAATGACATAACTGCCCTTGAAATTCAGTTTCACTGCTGCCTCTGCCTGTCTAACTGCATGCTTGGGAAGGGGATGTAGCACTGGCGGAAAAGCAGACACATCCCACTTCTAGCACCAAAACCACCCAACATTCAAATGAAATTGGAGCGACTAACCGTCTTAGCCGGAGCAGCGAGATTTTCCATTTCTTCGTGGGTCACCCAAACGTTTCCTGAGGGCTATGAACAAGGCCCGCAGGAAGCAGGTGCAATCCGCAATAGGTAAGCAGTGGTAAAGAAGAAAGGCAGCACCACTGTAAGTCAACAGCGCACAGCATCACCGTGAGCTCCGCACCGCACGGCGCGGCCTCCACGCGCGGCAGCCGGCGGGAGCCGCGCGCAACGCGCCCTGCCCTTCCCAATGGCGCTCCTGGCGCACGCCCCGTTTCCACTCGCGCCGGGGCACGGAGCGTTCAGTCCGGCGGAGCACCGGCCCCGAGGAGAGAGCAAGCGTTAAAGCGTTAAAGAATCACGTTTCGTGCACAACCCGCAAACGCAACCTCCCGGTCAGAACTCCGCCCAGAGGGAAGTTTCCTTTCCGAGCGGTTTGCAGGTCTAAGTATTCTGCACACATCACACGATCATGCTGCAAGCTAAAGAAACATTACTGCTCACAATGCTTCTCTGCAATCAAAAACGTCAAGAGAAATCGTTTGTAGAGTGACTTGTCCCCATCCTATTGTTTTCAAGGGGGTTATTGCTAGGACAGCGGGATAAGGAAGGGTGATGGAAGCCACCATGCCCATAGGATGAAAGGTGCTGGGCTTTCCTGAGAGCAAAAGTAAATTAGCTCTTTTTGGAGCGAGAGGGAAGGCAGTAAGACTTCGAACTCCGAAACACACTTTCCACAGCAGTACAGCTGCCTGCAGCCAGTTACTCAGGGAGAGGGCAGAAATGAAGCAGAAATATTCGGAAATTTTAGTAATTCATAGTTGCATTGAGTTCATGATGTTTTACTTAATTAAAACACTTATATTATGGTTCACAATATTCCCATGCTTATACAACAATTCTGTGAGGAGAAAAAAAATCAAATGAATAGCTGTAATTTTTGAAGAACCTTCAATGTGAAATGTGACAATAGAATACTAGTCAACAGGAGCATCAGATTTTTATTGCCAAGCTTCTAAACTGCTTCTGTATCTCAGTGATTCTGGATGAAACACTGAAACCCCTTAAAGATATTTCAACTCTAATTCTCACCAGAAAACTCTTTATAACTTCTGTGAAAGTTAAAGATGAGAGGAAATGAGAATATTATAATTATTATAATCTCAGTACTAGAAGTCTGAGAGGCACAACTTGAGTAGTAGTCTTCATTCTTCACCTCTTTGCTCTATTTCTGACCAAGTCTCATTTTAATTCTTGTTTTGTACTTTTCTTTCAGAGTCTGATGCCTCTTTCACAGCCACCACTAGAGCCACCGCTACCACCTGGCTTTCATGAAACTCCTCTTTCATTACTTTGTTTCTTTCTCTCCCCAACATTTCCCCATTGTTTTTCTTCACTGTCCAACAAAATGTGCTTTCTGTTTATGGTTAGCACACTCTCTCTCTTCTGCAGTGTACTTTCTCACTCTTTTTTCCTCCTTCCTTTCATACCTGTGTTTCTCCTTCGTTCTCCTTTCCTCTCTGACCACATCCTTTCTCTTCCCTCTCCGCTGAAGGCCTGGCCTCTAGGACTCCCTTCAAATTCTCCCCACCTTGATTTATTGCTGCTTTTGAAATGAGAAGCATGAAGAAACTAAACCCAGCAGATTCGGACTAGGTAATGTTTTGAAAGGATGTAATAAAGGGGCACAGAAACAGGTCTCAAGAGACCCGTGTTTCTACATGCCCTTCCCCTGCCAAAAAAAGGTTGAATGAGAAACACAATTTGATTTCATTTGGAGAGGTGACTTGAAGGAAGAGAAGGGCAGAAAATACAAGCAAAATCACAAATAAATGCTCAGTATTGATCATTTAGGTAACATCAAGGTTAATCAAAAGCACATCTGAAAAAGCAGAATATGCACTAAGGGAAAAATACCAGCGATCGCCAATCAAGGCAGTGATGAGCAGGTACTTCTTGCCTCTACAGGACCGTTTGCACTGATTTTGAAGTGGGAGTTATCCCAGCTATGAGCCGCTCTTGTGCTGCGAGAGTCTTTCTGCAGACTCTTACAGAGGCAAGCAGGGAAGAAAAGTTAGCTGAACACGACTCACTGTTCTGGACGTTGGAGGCGCCGACGGGCTCGTCAGCGACACCATCTCCTGGATTGCCAGGCGGAGTTTCAAGCGGTGCAGAGGATTGCTGATGCCGATTTCCCTCTGAATCTCAGTGTCGGACAAAGCCGACATTATAGCTCCGCTCTTGACGTTGGCGCGGCAGGCAGCGACGTACCAAGCTGGCATTCCTAGCCAGAGCTGCGGAGAGAAGGAAGCCATCAGGCACGCTGTCTTTCATGAAATTAGTCATCATCAAGGCACCGAGCAGCTTGAATAAGCGTCATAATACACGCAAATGAGAATGATTATCGCAATCTATAAAAATATAACATTGCTTCCCAATCTTTGAAATTGCCATGATTTCATATGAGCACTTTGTTTCTTTCTTTGTGAACAGAAATTTAAGGCAAGGGATGTTTTCAACTCTTCCTAGTGCTATGCCTTGCCATCACTTGGACTACTCCTTTCCTGGGCCCTTCATGGGCAAAGACTGACACACATCACTAGGGCTGGAAAGTTTGACAATCTTACCACAGGTGGAAAACCACTGCATAGGAACTTATAAACTACTTTTTGTTTATTTGTTTGCTTTTCCTGTCATGCTAAACCAGCTTGCTCTCTCTTTCCATGCTAGTCCCAGGCTGTCCTTCTCAGCTTTCGTTTTTCTTAGAACAAATAAGCAGATGCCCAGCCTAGCCAGACCTGGGGCCTAACTGCAAATCTCTGTCTCACAGGACATTATGCTCCAGATAGATATTCCTGCCACCAGAATGTGAGTACAGCTACGTCACCTCTGGATTCAGTAGATACGTATTTGTCACTTCAGGCTTTTCCTTTCCTGATCTTAGTCTTATCAGCTTAGGCTAGTGACAGCAGCCTTGGCTGGCACCTATTCCCTATGAATTTTGCTAGCTTTCCTCTGCTTACTCATCTTGTGCTGCTTCATTGCTACGACTGTGAGTGTCTACAGGTCACTTCTCCCAAAGGACATAATTTCCATAGTAGGGATCATACATGCAGGAGGTTTTTGTCACAGAATGAAAGTCATCCTGCTGTAGAGAAAAATAGGCCTAAGCAGTGAATGCCAGAGCCACTGAGATACAGGGGGATCACATAATCAAAAAGACAGGCAGACCTACTTAGGTGCTTCACTCTAGGGGACCGCCCATGAGCGTGAAGCCTGGCAGGGTAACATACTTCTTTCTGGAGAGTAGCCCTCACCTGCCCTCTCGCCTCAGAGCATATATGGATCATATGAATGAACCCAATGAAGTCCCTGAGAGCCCTCTCTCTCCCTCTGCATCTCAAAAAGGCCACTCGAAATTAGCTGCGTACATGATTTTCAAATTTTACTCTTAAATAATACAGGTTTTCCTATACTATTCCTGCTTTATCAGAAAGCTTGAGGAATGACTGCACTATGTTCACAGAAGTTCTTCCCACTGGTGGGCTGAACGACTGCCCTCCATCCAATCTTCAAATGAACCTTAAAGATACGATCCATCTCCACTTAACCGTAAAGAAATAAACTTTCATATGGCTGGGACAGCCAAAATATCGAAACAAAAACTACATATCTATTTTAATAAATGACTGTGAGAAAGGGGTGTATACCTTTAAAATATACTTAATATTCTCACTTAATCTGATGTTAATTTTTTTCCTACATGCACTTAAAATGCAGGAAAGTTGTTCACCCTGAAGAAACAGATTCAAATGTTTGCTGCTTGTTAGCTAAATTACTTCTTTAAGAAACATCTGCCCCTATCAGCTCAGTTTGGCAAAGCGGTCTCCGGGAAGAGGACACGCTCCTTGTTCTAGGCAGGAACACACATGGCAGGAGCAATTTACTTTGCCAATATTAGTCAGGGAAGCTCTCACTACTTAAACCGTACCTCAGCAATACCTATGACCAGAATAAATGCTAAGGTAGAGAAGTTAAGCCCTGAAAAGTTTGGGAATGTCACAAAGCAATCATACCAACTATTTTAACTTCATCTTTTTGCTCTTTTCATGCTAATGTGGGCTTCCAAGAGCACATATTATGCTTTCCTCAAGAGGGTATGAAATGCACAAGGTCCATCTGCCAACTGTCTGCATCAGCTCACTGGATGAATTCAGTTCTTCTGCCCTCACAGCATTTTATCATCCACAATTCCAGGTATGCAACCTGCATTGAATATGTAACTAAAACATAAACTTCCTCATGGGCACTCCTGTACTGCTCTCATCATATTTCTTGAGAAGTTCATATACACTGATTTCTGTTCATGGCCCCTCTCTCAGACCCTTGGAAGCGTATTCTATTTTGCAGCAAAAATAAAACAAATCAAACAAAACAAAATGAAAAACAAACAAACAAACAAAAACAAACAGAAAACCCAACCCTTTCAACTGTAGTAGTGACCATTCTCGACTAACACAAATCTGGCTCTCAGAGACTCTTGGTTATCTAAAAAAAGTCATTTAGCAGCCAAGTCAGTATATTGAATCCTCCTTATTAACAGAGATTGTTTCTTTCGAAGGAAGGAAGATATCATCCCATATTCCAAGGTAGCGTGCAAATGCTTTTCTGCGGTTTTCGTTTCATCTTCAACAAGGACAACACATTCTGCAGGGTCTCTGAGCCAATCCAAAATCATGTATGAAGACTAAACTGTGTCTGTCAGCAGGGGGGAAGAGGAACTACTTCCAGAGAGACTGTCTGAACACACTGACTCTTTTTCAGATGCTATCTTAAAATAGAATGACTCATTCACACAGCTACAATAAGATGGTATGAGATCTATCTTGACTTTGCCACCTTAGCATATACGAGAGCACTTTTTTGAGTGACTTTTGTTAAACTTTTTTTTTTTTTTAAGAAGGGAAGAAACAGCAAATTGGTGACATTCACAACAGTCATCAGAATATGTGGGACTATGCATCTATAGCAAAGGTATTTGTTTTTGGAATCATCAAAGAGCTTATAGTTGCACCAAGCTGATACTGCCTTGTCATATAAGAGTGGTTCTGTGCAAAATGCCTTCTATCAACCCCTCAAAATCAGGATAACTTTCTTTTTTTCTTTGTTTGTTTGTTTGTTTAATAGTCTCTTCACCTAAAACAACAGTTCATGGAGTTCTGACAAGCAAAGTGGATAGCTTTTCCAAATAAAATATCTGTGGACATATTCCTTAATCCACTCAGCCTCACAGAGATGTAGAGGGTGGCTGAGGGAGAAAGAAGGAATTCAGGAAGGATTTAGACAGGCTTCTAAATAAAAAAAAAAAAAGTGATTTTGCCTTCTTTTATCTTTAAGTTAGAATAGGGATGGGACGTTAGAACTTAACTTTCCTTCTTCATTCATATTTCTGTGAAATATTCACTCCCTGAGGATTGAAAAATAGCCATGAAAATGCCCCTCTAATTTGGCTATGGCATATGGGAGTCATTTACAAAGCCTTCTGGTGAAGATATTCCATTTTTATAGTACACTTACTAGAGTTGGGGCTGAAATCCCAGAACATTTATTTATTTTTCTGCAACCTCCTCCTAACAACTACTTATTTTCTCTAAAAGTGGAACAGATGCAATAGGTGAGATAAAGATAGATCATCCCTCCAAACACAGGAGAGCCTCCATGACTAGATCACATTTCAGAGATGAAGGATCTGCTACATTCAAATCAAAGATATTTCCACAAACATCTCCCACATCTCATGTAAAAGAACCTAAAGGAACAGCTCTTTTGGATTTGAATGATATCTAAGTAAAAACACCATGAGAAACGGCTGATTAAGAGGTGAGAAAGTCACAAGTTCTTTAAATTCCTTCAAAACTCTGAAGATGCAGGTACTGTGTTAACCTCAAATAAAATCCACAGCTCATTTTTATTTCTTCCTTCGCACACCATCCTACATACAACGCAGGCTGCTGATTCCACAGACATCTAAGGACTGAGAAATTACGAGATTTCTGACACTGGGAGTTCAATGGCAGCTTCAGCATAGGTCATGTTCTCATGATAATGAAACTTTTCCTTCCTGTCCCCCTGAAGTCCTGTGTCTTTTCTGTCGGCCCCCGTCTCTGATTCATACCGCCCAGCACCCATATCTGCTCAGTGCTCATGCCTCAGGGAACAGGGGAGAGGAGCAACACTTACCTCCAGCCAGGCCACCACCGTGGGCCCATCCCACTGCGCGAAGGGCAAGCCCTTCCTCCGAGCTTCTTCCAGAAGTTCATGCCTAAAAATGGGTCAAAAAATACTCAGTGTGCGCAGGGATATGTAGGGATGATACAGACCCAACTGTGGCTTTCTGTTAAGGGTAACAACAGCAAAGGACTTGCCTTCTTGTCAATAACCTTTTCATTTTAAAAGAGCTGTAAAAACAACAAAAGCAACATATTTCTCATTCTGCACCCAGTTGTTTTCGATCCCTTTCTTGCTTTATTTTTGCCTTCCTTTTAAACATCTGGCAAGTAAAAGGAATGGTTTCTCTCTGTCCTTACCTGAAGCAAAAGGAAATAGAATAGGGATACCCAGAATAACAGGATCACACAGATAATCCAGACTATTGGATAAACCCATGCAGAAAACTGAAGGATTCCTCCAGGCACCAGCTGGTGCTCAGATACTGACCCTCAAAGGCTTTATTTAGACAGACACTGCTACATCCTAGGTCTTGGCTCACCTTTGCTATTAGGGTGGAACAGGGTCCAAGAGGTCTTTGTGTTTGAAATACTGAACACTGCTGGACTATCTGTGTACAGTTCTGGGATCTTGGGAGTACAATTCTGCATCTTAAATAATTCATCCATGGATAATTAAGGGCTGGATGTAGTTTTATTATTTTTGTGAGTTTTTAAATTGCTTATTAAAAAAAAGTAATTTACTGCCTATGTGGTTCCCAAAGCTCAAAATACATTTTTAATATATCAGAACTAAGTATTCGTTAAAGTTAGTATAGGTCAGTTAGCTAAATTATCAGGAAAATTCTGTGCATTAAATATACTAAACAATTTGCCCAGACTAACAGACTGCTGCTGGAGTGCAGAACCGAAAGAAAGAAGTCATTGTGGTAGTGTAGATTAGGCAGTCCTTCAAAAGTCTCACTTTTTAAATATTAAACAAAGCACTTTTAGCTGCCTCCTGCCGAGAGAAACACAAAAGACTGCTCTCAGCAGCAAGCAGTACTGAAAAACAAATTAGATGGGTACTATGCTAACGCAACATTAAAATTTGCTTACATTCCCTCAAAACAAGAAACTCTTGGAATTATAGCTTCAGTTTTTGCTCCTTCATTTCTCCAGCCCTGGTGAGTCACGGATCTCGTGGCAATGCTCTCCTGCCACGGCAGCCCATCGCGACCAGGCACCGCGCAATCACGGCCGACAAGGCTGATGGAGCCCTCTCACTTGTAGGGCGTCCTCCTGTGGGGATTCGTGCACTGCTGAGGGGCCAGACTGGGGTAGAATTTGTTTTCTGCAAAAAGTGGAACCCAAATAGCAATTCTATGTGTTTATTTTAAATGCCTTGCTCTGTGCATTGATGCAAAGACAGCTGTTCTTCTATAGCAACAGAAAATCCTCTGGGTGCATGGACCACATGTTACCTCCAGTAGCCGGAGGAGGTGTGGGAATGCCAAATTCCCAAGGAGAAAAACCACTGGAGGCTGATGCCAGGCCACAGAGGAAGCTGCCCAGCGTAGCAGCACGATTCCTCTATAGGGTCTGCCCACCTGGCTACGTGTGGGTGTATCTAGGGAGCTCCATGGGGCTTCTTTCACTTGAGTCAGCCTGAAGCTTGGTTTGGAGACCAGCATTACTCGAGTGCTTCTCAACAAATAAAAGGAAAGCACTTTATTACTCTACAGATTGCCTGGCACCCAGAACCAATGCAAAAATACAGTTCCGGTTATTGATTCTGACTGAAGAAAATTTGACTGGGCCAGAAAGGGTATGCTTTATACAAATGCCACAGTATGATAACATATAATCCAAAGAGTCTGGAGAAGTAGAAGAAAAAAGTGTTTTCGTTTCAAAAGATATTTAATGTAAGGCTAAACTTCATTACATACATCCACAGCATGGAGGATGCAGCCATCATAAGACCTGTGCCTCACTTAATGCAATGGAATGCAGGATTTTTATTCTATTTATTTCCCTTAAAATAATTTTATACTTTAGAACTTATATTTCCTTTCCACAGAGTTTCATTTAAACACCTTTCTAATATTAACATTTATATAAATTATATTTTAGTATTTTAATAGTGCTCTTCAGATACTTTTTGATGTGCAGCATTAAGTAAGAGATCTACATAACCTGAACCTTAATTTCCTAAACCAGAAATAAAAACAGACTTTCTCCTTCTTGACTGAGAGGTCTTTAGCTGGTGGTTATAGCAAATTCTCACCTTTGGATATGAACCAAAAAATACACTGTTCTGCCAGAAAGGTCATGCTATGCATTAACTATGCAGTATTGATCAAAGTCAATACTGAAAATTTTCAGAATATGAATTTGTTAATCTGAATATTTTAAAATACATTTTGGGTATTTTAGAACTGTGAACAGGCACCTACAGCATTCTTCCTTGTGAAAAAAGACAACTGATTAGAAGGGAAAGAAGAGGTGAACAGTATGCATGAGTAGCAAAGTAGAGCTCACTGCTCCCTCTTCCTTCCTCTACAAAAGCAAGATTTAGTAACGGAAAATAGTATCCTACAATTCTATTAATTTGGAAGCTGCCTGACTGGGAAATGTGGGAATATTCCTCTCCTAAGATTTGTCAGGAAAGTACTTACTCTTACTGCGTGTTATAATGTGTCCACTTTGCATTGGTAAGGAGGTAGGGAATTAAAATGTAATTATTTCCATGCTCGGGTAGTTTTTTAGTGAAAACAAGCTGATATGAAAACAAGCTGATAAGGAAGACGACATTAATTAGGCTTTTCTCTAAATGGCATTATTTTGCAGATAAAGCTTTAAACCACTTACTACCACTGGACTGAACTCCAAATTAAATTCATATTTTAAAGATAACATTATTATGGCTGCAGAAGAAAATCCTCCTCCTGAAAAACTCTGCGGGAATCACTGTAACACACCATTTAAACTATGTCATTACTTATGTTCCTCACCTTGAGTCTGATTTTACAAAGCCAGGAAATTTCAAGAATGCCTTCGCTTAGCATTCATCCAAAGCCTGATAGATACTTACATTTATCTTTTACAGAGAGACTTCTGCAAAGCATTTTTTTTAGCATCACTCTTTTCCAAACCAGAAATTCAGGTTAGATATTAGGAAAAAATTCTACACAGAAAGAGTGGTGAAGCTTTGGAACAGGCTGCCCATGGGAGCGGTGGAGTCACCATCCCTGGAAGTGTTCAGGAAACGTGTAGATGAGGTGCTTAGGAGGCACTTTAGCAGGCAGGGTGGTGACGGGTTTACGGTTGGTCCTGATGATCTTGAAGGCATTTAAAAACCATAATGATTCTGTGATTCTATGACTGGCCGAATTGTCATTAACATAGCGTAAGACTGTTACTTTTGCTTCAGTACCTCAAAACTAGTTTTAACAGGAGCAACGCAGAGCTGAACACATGAAAGTGTAACTGTCTTATATCATGGGGCTAGAATGCTCCAACATCCATCTGGACTTCACAGGCGCATGGGAACAAATGGAGGGAGGAATGAATTCTGAGAGAGAAAACTGTGTGAAAACTATGTCACAGTCCATGAAATTTCCTGTTTCCTATACCTTCTTCCCTTACACAGGGTAAATTCTAGCTCTCTATCAGCAGCCTTCATCAATTCAAATTCATTGCACAAAAATTAATGAGCTTAACTTGAAAGAAAAGCACCTCATGTGGGAAATTAACAAGATCTTGTTTTTAAGACCATATCTTTCAATGATATTCAACTTTCTGTATGAAGATCAAGGTCCCCGTCATGGGGCAAACCAAAGGTAACAGCTTCGGATGTCCTATACCTTTCATTCAAACAGACTGCATAGCATTCAAGCCAAGTCCAGACATGGTGATGGTGATATCTGAATTTTTACAATATTTCAACACAGATCTTTGTATTTCTGTCAATAAGACCATTACCATGCTAGTTCTAGAAAATTAAGAGTTCTCAGGTATGCAGATTATAACATTCTTAATTAAAATGTGAGATAAACTCAAAATGAGGCATGGTAAAACCAATGGTCAAATCATATTAGCAGCACAGTAAAGGCAGAACTAACTTAGAGCTTCTGACTAGCAGGTGATTTAGATTCCTACGAAATGGCTTTGATTAATAGAAAGACAAGAGAAGAAAGAGTAACATCTAGTAAAGGAAATTAACAGACCATTATTATTATTACTACTGTAACTACCACCATCACTATTACTATAGGAAGCACTAAGATGTCTAATTTATAACCAAACTTTATTTTGTCTTTGTTTATTATTTTATCTACCCATAAGGGGTAGACAAAATATTCTTTCTTTCAGTAATCCTATGAATTGAATTAAGATTAAGCACATCTGTGTCTCTCTGGTAGCATGACAGTTGGTACAGCAGGTCCAAATCCAACATACTTACACTCAAGGACCCCAACATTTGGAAGAGAGCATTTCTAATAAACTAAGTTGGTTTTGGCTTTTTATTTTTGCTACTGTCACTTTAAAGATTGTAAAAATTTTAAGGAGGCAAGAGTGCCATGGCTGTAGTCAACATATGACAAAATAAGGCAGCTGAATAAATCAATCATGATGTTAAACATCTAATACATATAAATTGTATTTTATCCATTTATTTCCTTGAAAACTATGAACATTTTTGAAGTTCAATTCAAGCCAGGTTTCCAAAGGCTTTTAAAATTACATTACAGAAACTTTGTGTACATTTATACATTTCTTATAATTTCCTAAGAAGTCTCTAATAGACTCATATCACCATATAATGTTGATTTAATCTAATCTACAAAGGTCTAACTAATGTGTAAAGTTATCATTCTTTCTCCTTTTTGATACTTGGTATAACAGGCAGATGAGGGGAAAGCAGTAGAGTTCCATTCCCGTTTTCACAAAATTTGCATATCCAGCTTTAAGAAATTTTCAGAGAAGAATAACTTAAAAATGTTATTAGGCATAAATCAGGATGTTAATAATAAATATTTTAAAAATCAATAAACCAAGGAAGTGTACTCTTAAACTTTATGTCAGCCCATATAACACAGATTGAAAAAGTAGATTGCTGTAATAATTCTATATAGGTGCACATTATAAGTGTCAGCAAGTCGAAGGGCACTATTCATTTTTCTGAATTAAGCTGCATGAAGCATGTTCAGTAATGTTGAATAAGTAGGATAAGTAAAGATCTGAATTTCAAATTAGAGCTGCAGAGCTATTATTAAAAAAAGAAGAATTAAAAAAATAGATGAAATAAACAGATGCCCAATACACAATCTTGTAATCTTGTATGTACTCTACTACACGCATTGGAGACTCCTGAAATTTCCAGGTTGATTGGTTGATTAAACTTTATTAAATAAGATTTTGTAAAGTCATTTCATAATCATACATTTTAAATTAATTTGATAAGCCCCATTTTCTTTGATTGTTTTTTCTGTTCTTAAAGGCTTTAGGGAGGTATAGCTCATATGTACTTCAGAAACATTGTATGCATGAAATTTTCCCTTCTAATCTCCAGAAAAAAAATTTAAAAACCCCCAATATTTTCATGGTAGATCAAAGAAAAGATGTTAGAGTTAAAAGTCTTCTTTTAACTTGATACTAGGGTAGTAAGTCTAATAATCCTTTATCTTAACACAAACGAACTGGTGAAAAGAAAGCAGTGAAGTTACATAGGCACAAATTAAAATACTATTGCACTACATGTGCAATACCTAGGCTCACGTGGGAAAAGGGATTTGCGTGCCCTGGATTACAAAGGTGCTTTGGACTTTGTCCTCTGAGATTTAGTTCAACAGAACTTATGCCTACAACCATCTGTGTATTTAGGCCTTTACTCTTACCGATTTCCTACTGGTTTTGTGATTCTCAGTTTCAAAAACATCTTCCAATGCCATTATTAAAAACCAGAAATGTCATAATTGTCTCCAATTAGTTCAACTGCTGTGTTACGGCTGAATTTGTATGTGTTATTGCGGATTTTGTCTACGCTTTTAAGGATTGCAAATTGAGTATCTTGGGAGTTTTTGTTCTGGTTATTTTGCAGAGATTTGTATGTATATATATAAGGTTTGCAGAAAAAAATATTAGAAAATAAAACATGGTGCTGAAAATGACCATGTTCAGCAGCCATGGTGCTTTAACTTACCCAGATATGCTTTTCATGAGATGAAGAGAGATGAATGGAAAAAAAAAAGCACACAAATGTTAATGAATATATGTCAGTCCATCAAAAAAAAATCATGATAGATAAAATAATAGCACTGTTATAAATATGGAAATCTTTCTAATCTTTCTTTGATTTTTTTTAAAGAAAGTTACATGCTTTTATGAAAAATAAATGAATCTTTCAAAATCACATCATCATTAGTGTTGGCTGCTTATCAGGCACCACTCAGCAGAGCATACAACACATACTTGTGCCAAAGACCTGCAAACATCATGAATATGGAAAATATTTTCAAAACTAGGCATGTTGCCCAAATTTAAATAATTTCATAATGATTCTTGTGCAAAACAAAGATCCTGAAAAATCCCCACATTATTTTTTTTTTTCTTTTTTTTGCAAATTACCACAGAGACACAGTAAAAATAAGAGTGGACTATGAACCAAGATTTACTTTTCAACATGCACTTTTACCAGTGTTTTAGCAGGATATCCTGTAGTGATTATATATGACCTAGACTTGTTTTTCTGAAACAAGCAGATATGTCATGCACATAGAGGGCTAATTGCTGTGCCTGATATTCGTAGTGTTCCATGCACAGTACGCCAATCTGAGCAGTCATTCTATCATTAGATTAGTAGCAATGCTAATGGGAGCATTTGGGGCTCTAGGCAACCTACTGCTGCTATCTTAGTTGTCAAAGGTTTTTCTAGGAGAAACCAAGGATGCCATCACTGTCACGAAAATTTCTTCAGCATCCTTTAACTGCCATGATAAAAAAAAAGGAAATCACATGCCTGTTTTGTGCAAGCATGTATTTGTGTGTGATGAGTAGGAAAGATGGGAGAAAAGAGAATAAACAAGATACAGAAAAGTAGATGGAAAGAAAATAGAAGGTACACCCAGAAAGCAAGGGAAGGATAATGAAGGTAAGCAATTATACATAAAGAATAAGGAAACTATTCAAAAAACTACCCAATCTGATGAAAGTACTACTAGAATAGATCCTGCATACGCGATTTGGGGGCAAAGTCTCTTGTCATACTCTGCAAAGACTGACTCAAACATCTTGGCTGAAGAAGCTCTTTGTTTTGACCATTCCAGGGTCTGTCAAACCAGAGCACCCATTTCCTACATCTTCCTCCCAGTCCTTCTTTGGATATGGCAGGGAGGAATAAACAAGGGATTAATTTAAGATAATTTTGTGGTTGCTTTAATCCGCTGGCAGTTCAAGTCTGCCTGGGAATAACCCATGAGACCTGAGGGCTTTTGCTGTTTCCCCTGTTAGAGGAGCAGGGGATGGAGGAACATCCATGTGCTTCCTCATGCTCTTGTCCTCAGAGTAAAAGCAACCACCAGAAAAAATAGATCTCTAATTTCCAACTTTCACCCTTTCATAAAACAGCTATTTTCTCATGAGTTTTCTGAAGGAAGATAAGCATTTCCCTTTGATTTACACTATACTTTTTTAAGATACTTCTTTTCCCTCTGCTGTTTTATCTGTTCTTCCCTAAAACCCTAATTCCACATTTAATCTGATTGGATATTTATATCCGCAAGAGATCAGAATTTAGGGAGCAGTTGCATGTTTAAGAGTATATGCTTATATCTCAAATTTGGTCCACATGCGTAAATAAGACAGGGACTGGGACTCTTTTATTTCATTTGATTAAAAAATTGCAACCAGTTGATTTTAAGGGCAAATATCCTTATGCAGTTTGGGAAAAAAAGAATACAAAAATGGCAAAAGGAAAAATATTATATTAAAAATACAACCCTCAACATTTTTTTGGTTAGAAACACAAAATATTTATCTCCTCAACAAAATATCATGTGCTTAATTTTTTAATCACCAGAATAGTCTGAATAAGATGTGTGTATCCTCTGTAGGACAAATATATATACTCATGACAAGAAGTTTCCAAATATCTGATTTTATAACTTTTTTTTTAACACAAATAAAAGATATTAGCAAAACCTTGTATTGACTAACTATTTCTAATAGCCTTTAAGTAAGTGGAAAAATATATTTAGTAAAGGAATGAGATTTGAAATCTCATCTTTGTATAAGCCTCAAGTATCAGAGCTTGACCCATCCAGAGAAAGTGAGGGTGTATATTGCATAGAGCTTTTTCCTGAAGTGGAAGGAGAAAATAGCAAATAATAAGTACAGAATGCAGTTTTCTTTGCTACAAATAAGCAAAGAACACTCTGAAAGCCACTAATTACATCAGCTAATTTCTCATAGATGAGTTAGGAAGGGAAGAAACTATATGCACCAAATTAAAATAATTCTTAAAAGCTAGTGTAAGAAAATAAATCATGTACACTTAATGTAGTTTAAAACATTAAGTATGCAAGAATAACAGATGGAAAGCACAGGAAAAAGGACCTTAATTAATCTAATTGGATTCATTTTTTTCTAAAATGTGTGTAATTAAGACCATCATTAGAAACATTTGTATACTACAGAGGATAGGTTTATTTGTAGTCACAAATGTCAAATTCTAATTGCAGTTGCACACATAAAACCTATTCTAATTAAGGGGCATTGTGTGGAATGGGAATGAAGTAAATGCTGACTACAGTGTTCAAAATCTTAATTCCACGAGAAGGTCTAGAAGGTCTATTTTCAAGTGGCCTGTTGATTGGGGACCAAAGCTTCAATTTTCCACAAGTAAATTCAAGCACAGTGTTCTGTTTGATTAAATTAATTTAATTTAAATGCAGATAACTAAAATATGCAGCCTTGTTTTTGTGATTTCTTTTTTCCTCTAACATCTAATATTTGTAAAAAAATATGAATTAAAACATACAAAGGAAAAGGACTTAAGCACTATTAGGAATTCACCAAAAGCAATATCCCTTTTTTTTTTTCCCCACACAAAAAAGGAAACAAGCTGACTTAGTACCACATTCTCTTCTGTTAATACATAAGTCACTTGTTCTTGATAGGTACATTACTGTAGTCAGCTGAGATTTATTGGGCTGGTAATTTTATGAGGTTAATTTTAAGACCATAATCTCTATGAGCTTCTTTTCACAAAGGAATTTTGTATACCAGAACTGGTCAGCTCTTGATCCTACCAGCCTATATGCATGTGTGTGTTCTGGCATGATAAACCTTGTTTTGCAACTTGGTTGCAGGGAGAAAGTCACAGCTTGCAAACACAGTCTGTGCCCATGGAGTAAACCTGCAACAAACAGGTTTGCAGGATAGACCTTTTTTAAAAAAATTTTATTTTCCTTGGAAAATGTAAAGCTCACATTTTAAGCTTAATTTGGGAATGTGAAATCAAATTATTTATGTTACTGCACAGATTAAGAAAGTCAGTAGATTCGTAACCAGGGTCAAATCAAATTAAAGAAAAAGTGAAGCTGGACGCTCTGCTCTTGACTCATGCTACCTTGGCCAGGTAACTAAGAATGTCATTACAACAAAGTGCAGTGAATTCAAGGGCTATGAGGTAAGTGAAGATTGCCATTCTAACAGTCATATTGGTAGCCCTTGGAATTTATCATCTTTTAAGGTACGATCTCACTAATGGGATCTAGTTCAGTGCTAGCTGATTTATATGCAAAATTTTGCACATGGAAATAATTTGTATTTAGGATTTGCTTAGGAAGTGAGAGCACAGAGCAAATTCAGAGTGTACTAGCAGCATGCACAAGGTCAGATTCACCTCTGTGTGGCAATCAAGTGCTAGCACTTGAATGTCTCTCAAATCTTGTCTTACGGAGAGCTTTGCCCAGGATGAAATAAATAGACCTTTCCTTCTCTTGTTGCTAACAAGTAAAAAAAAAGCAATAATCAGTCTTATCACTTGTAGGTAAACTAAAAAAAGAAGAAAATGAAAAGCTACTGTTGTGCAGAACCAGCGCAATGTATACAGAGCTACTGAGAAATTAGGCTGGAGCTCTTGACTACAAAATTAGGAATAAGAAATCAGGCTCTCATTTTTATCATGAAGAAAAAAATATTAAGAGAAAAGCTTCATTCTTCATTTCAGTAATAAAAAACTTTTCAGCTTTCTGGAGAGCACACCCAAACCAAATGAAATTTATGATTTAATCACGAGCAAATGAATTGATTCACTTAGAAACTGAACTGAATGAGAGCACACCCAAACCAAATGAAATTTATGATTTAATCACGAGCAAATGAATTGATTCACTTAGAAACTGAATGAATGAATGAAATGACCATACACAGAGTATCATAGCTGCTAATGCTTTTAGCCCTGATCTCTGTTTTCGGGAAAGAAATAGATATGGAGTAAGCTGGTTCTAAGAGTTAGACAAAAGGGAGAAGACACTATGTCCAAATGCTAACAGCTTTAGTATATAACAACTGAGGTGGAATATAAATGTTAGTTTAAATAATAATGATGCAATGCATTAATCTGCCTCAATATCATTTATTTCCATCAAACAAAAAAATAATACTATTCTTACTATTTTTAAATTTAGGCTAAAATGGAAGAATATTATCCCATAAATCAGAAGTAGAATAAGAGAATACTCCAAATATCCCTGACATTGAATTTCACTTTCTATTTCATTTTCAGTTTACAAATAGTTGACTTTGAGAGTTCAAACTTCAACCAGAATTGTCATATATTTACTGTCTGAGAGAAAGCACCTACAGATGGTTCAGGTAACATAAATCCATCTTTTAAGATAATTTTAGCAATCTGATGAGGTCTAATTTAAAAATTCCAACTAGCTCCTTTAATTTCTCTTGGATGTCGTTGGAAAAATACTTGTGACCACTGCCATTTACTTACTCATCATTGAGACAAATTGATAATTACATTTTAATGATGTCTAGTCAATTCAAATTGAAAGAAATCTAAGCTGCACCCTCTGAGCAAGTGGCAGGGAAACTGAAATGTAATCATTGGTTAATGACACCATAGTTATTGGAAAGGGACTTAGCTCCAGAAGCACCATAATCTCTCAGGGAACTTTTCAGGGTGAAATGTATTATTCAGCAGTCTATTCTATGCATAGAAGCTTATTAAAATATGGTAGCACTCTGCAATGTGTTTACAGCTCCACAAGCCAAGAACAGGGCCATGGCAAGTGCCTGCAGTTCGGGAGCAGGTGGCAAGGACACCTGGTACCTCCTGGCTGCAGCGACTGACAACTGGATGCATTTGGCATCTTCATCTCTAGGGCAGGGATAAAATGTTAAAGGGAATATGTCCTATATTAACTTTATCCAATTTTTCATTTACTAACTCAAATTTAATTGTGAATGCTGGTGAACTAAGCCTCATACGACCTCTACAAAGCTAAACAGTACTCTAAAAATGCTATGATCACCACGATGAATCACACCTTTATTCTCATGCCAAGTGGAGAATCCTTGCCTTCCTGCACTAAAACCATGGTGTCCTGTCACTGAGCTTAAAAGAAGCTCACTGAGCTGTTAACAGTGCTGAAACCCAATTGATTTGACTTATCCAAGAGAAGACAGTGGTGAAAAACAAGTTTGTTACGTGGTATTATTCCTCACTTTGCAAGTGGAAATTTCCTTTAACTGTCCTTCCTGTGGGCCTGTTTTTCTTGGGAATTTATGTCCTAATTTAACTTAGCCAAAGCGAGGTGAGGTGCTCTGCTCTCTCAAGTCCAGGGATCACAGTTGCTATCTCTGCAGGGTTTGTAGGACCCATTATGGAATCAAATGCTTAAACCTAAATGTTACTGATATGCCATGAGATAGCAGGCTTTTCTTACCAGCTTTTATCCCTACTGTTATACACTGTAGCACTCTCATTGGAATTAAACCAACAATTCTACAGCTATTTGAAATATCTACATTGAGAGGGAGCTATGAATCATGAAGTGACAGCAAAAATGAATCTTTCTGAGACAAAATTTTCATTTAAATGACATTCTGGACACTTTTACCTTAATATTTCCCAGGCATGACATGCAAATGCATGACTGCATTTTTCACAGGGAAATGTCAGTTCTGCCCTGTTGACAGCTTGGCACCCTAATAATTGCCATCATTCGTCAGAACCCCCATGTATGTCTCTAACCTTAAATATATAATATTTTTCTCATATTACGGGTCTGCTACAACTACACGTGAAATGAGCTCATCTGCTGTTCTCTGAAGGGAACTTCCAATGCATGTTGTTACTTCCATTACAGTACATTAAGAGAAATCTTGAAAGCCATCACAAGGATTTCAAAGTAAGAGCTATAAAGACAGACAAATCTAAAGTAATGGGAGGACAAAAAAAAAAACCCCACCAACCCCCAAACTTTCATGAGATAGGTAAAAAACATATAGTCAGGGTAAATACTGTACAGTTCTATCTGAATGGTCCTACCCACAAGGGACACGTTCCTTGACGTACACAGTATAGAAAAGAATGATCTGATTAGTTCATAAGGAACCAGGGAGACAGCACAGGAGTAAAGAAGAAAGACTTGGAAAGAAGATAGTGTGGAAAAGTATCACTGGGTGAGATAGACAAAGCTCTAGGAGAAGATTAGCTTGGTAAAAAGCATGGTAGGTTCTGTCATGTAGGTAGTATATGCTGTGTACAGTCTAGTCTATCTTACCCAGTGCTAGCATAACAGATAAAATGCTGCATAAGGTGAATAAATATGTCCCTTCACAATGGTTTTGTTGTGGTGCCTTCAGCCCTCAGAACTGGAAGATAAAAGAGGGATTGCAAAAAAAAAAATGCTGAAAATTCAGTGGTATCTTTATGAATTACTGTGGCAGTGACAGTGCTGTGACGGTGTCAGCTTTCCAGAATTCAGTAAAAAGGTGTAGTAATATACTTCACCCACTTGCTCCATCTTTAAATGAATAATGACAGATTAAGAGATAAAAAATGCAGACAAGAGTGGTCAATTAGAATATCTGTACGAATATTTATCTGAGTTTCCTAATTGAATTTAAAGTGTTTCTCCACTCCAAGTTAGCACAACAACTGCTTTTCTACCTTTAATTGCCAAATTTATTGATGATTTAAACTGGACATATATTTGTACATTAATCAGAAGTGCATGCTTAAAGATATATTTCATTTGAAGCTTGAGAGTAGCGATTAAAAATATTCTACCTATAAATCTACTTAGAAGTTAAACCATATTCCTGGATTCTTCTGATTAGAATTGCAGATTCTCTTGAAACCTTGCAAAAGAACATTAAATGGCAGAGAGAGACCTGAAAACACTGCAAATTTTAAAAATTAGGCTTTCAGAATCCAAATGGTAGTGCTAAAGTTTGTGATTATGGATGAAAAACAAACCTGTTTGTTTACAGAATGAATTTTCAAATACCACTTTTTTTTCTCTAACAACCTCTTATTGCATTGGAACTGTAATACTGCCAAGAGGATTCTTTTGTGTTTGTAGCTTTTTATTATTATTATTATTTTATTTTTTAAATAGTTTGCCTTAGCTTCTGGCAGCTGCTATGACTCAGTGCAAGAGTTTTACAAGCTGTTGCACCAGAGCCAGCATTAAATGATTATATAATTTATCTGAACACAAAGCTACGTTGTCATTTACAGACAGGCGAAAGAGAAAGAAAAGCTGCTGGGGCTTATGCTGCCTTTGACTTCTATAGGCAGAAATAATCACACATTCAATGGAGAATGCAAACAATCTTGCCTTTTTTAAAAATTTCTGAATAATCCATGCAGTGAGTCACTGAGATACTTCTTTTCTCTGCCTACTTAGTTTTTAAAACCTGCAGTTACCACAGAATTAATTACTATGTGAAACAGAAAACGTCTCTTTCTCTTAAACCTATGTTCTTTTGCAAATGAAACATAATTGTACCATTGATAAATAAAAAAAAAAAACATTCCTCCTATATTTAGGAATATCTCTTTTCCTATATGCAACTTTAAAAACACTTAGATGTTTATTCTAAAAAAACTCACACGGTAAACGACAGACTGTCATCCTAAATGGCGGTGCTCCTCATTACACGCCTGCATAAACCCACCACAGAAACGAAACCCGCATCGAGCGTGAGCCAGCGAAAGCCCCATGAAGAAGGTACTCACTTTTTCTTCAGCCGTCGGTCCTTCTCTGCTTGCGTCCCCAGCTTGCCTAATCCCAGCGACTCTTGTGCTGCTGCCTCTGTTTCCATATAACCTCCTGTGGTGGAACAGGAAAACGGAAAAAAAAAATCACCACATTTCCCAATATTTCTTTCCCTGCTGTTCCCCTCCCCGGCACTCTAGTGACCCCCTGCTTCCTCTTTTTTCACCTTTGTGTATGTTTGCTCCCTAAGGCTGATATTGGTGAACAACATCTACCAATTACAGGACTAAATATGCCTGACTTCTTGCAAGGAAATTCCATTTCCTAGATGAAAAGCACTGGTGTAGAGGAGCTAATGGTTTCCTCCATGTGTTTTGAACACATGTGTGAGGAGAGCATCCTAATTTTCTCCACTGCTTGTTATCCAGGGCCTCCTACGGCTTCTCCTGCAGCCCTAGCAAGCAGTGCTCAATTACAACACTCACACTTTTTAATCTTGGTTGGGAAACACACAGATGAAAGTGCCTTCCAAAGAACTGTCTGATCGCTATCGATCTGATGGAGCATCATCTAACGTCTTTAGCCTAAAGTCTTTAGCTTGCTCTCAGAGACAGACTTTGATGTGGTTATCCCCGCAGACTTAGAGATGACACAACGAATCTGTCAGAGTAAAGAGCATCCCGTGTCCTTAAGTCTCCTAATTCCTGCCAAAGTCGTGGAAGCCGGAGAGCCAGCGCCAAGCCATTGGCCTGGAATCACCAGGGAAGCCTACAGCGAGCAAGGACACCCGCCCCCAAATAAATCCACATCACAAACTAAGCACAGGACCCGTTCTGGTCACGGTTATGTCAGTGATGGAGGCTTGCTTGGCACTGCAGTGGAAACATACCGCTCTTTGTCATGCAGGAGGTGCCTGGTTTTTATTTGAATCCATCTATTTCTATTTCAATCCATCAACTGTAAGGATAACTCCAGGTGTAAATTTTATCACATACTAAAATGTCATCCCGCATACTAAAAAATGCCCTCCTTTTACAAATCATTTTTACGTGTACGTGGATAAAGTTACAGAAAAGTCTGTTGATGCATCATTTTTATGGCATTAAATTAAAAAAAAAAAGACTGTTTTAAAGCTGTCCTTAAAAACTCTCTACAGTTTTACTACTACTGTAGTCTAGACAGAATTTTTCTCTAACAAAGTTGACTTTACGTCTCCAAGTATCACACGAATTACAAAATCTGAATGCATAATTTGCAGAATTTCACCTACTTTTGAAAGCTTAACAAGATTATCACATCAAATGCTTCTTGTTGACCCTGGAACAACTTTGTAGCTCAGCAAGGTGCTATATCAACACCTCACCCAGACCTTTCTAAGCGAGCAGCCCTGCTATTTCAAATCTAGTATCTAATATCAAATCTCATATGAGTGCAGCACGAGGGATTTTCCCAGACTGGGAAGTATTTTCAGCTAAAGGGACATTCCCAAAAAGCAAACACATCTGGGGCAGCACATTTGTTTCATGGGCCAGAATATTGTAAAAGTAACATAGAGAGAATACATAAGTGTCCAGCGTAATTTTGAGAAAAATGAGAGATGACTGTGAAAACTTAAAAATCAAATAAATAATAATTAACAAAAAATAAGGAGAATCTAGGGATCTTTTATCTTGTGTCTAAAAATAAACAACCAAAACCTAAACCACGCATTTGGTTTTGAATAATAACACAAATGGCTGAGCAGAGATGATGTAAATAGCATTTTATAAAATAATGAAAATATAGCAAGCTTGGCAGTTGAAAATGAACAATTTCCAAGTTATATAGATAGTGTAGAGTAAGAAATTATTTTGTACTATACTCTGGCTCTGCAGAAGTTAGTGATAAAATTTTGGATTGCTTCATAAATAAGACTGGGATTGATGGAATTTTAAAAATACTACAGTATTAAAGAAATATTATACATATTTACAATGTATATTATTTCTGTATTAAAACACACTTTCTATATTGAGACATACTTTTAAAATGCTTCTTTTAACATAACTGTGCACATGTACAAATATGCACATAACAAGAAAATAAAATTCATGTTGTCTGTAAGTTTCTGAATTATCACTTTAGTAGTTGATATTTGATTGAGGAAAAGGTATTTTCCATATATGAAAATATAACAGTAAGCAGTTAAGTATGAATATATATCAAATCAGAATAGAATCAATTTAAGTAAGGAATTAAATAAAATTATTCTAATGATTTTAAATTTAAGCTATGAAAACACCCCAAAAATTGATCTTTAGGACTATGCAGTCCAGTGACTTACTATCCAGAGTTCTGTGATATAATATCTTATTATAAATAGTATTATTTATTATGCATCCTTCAAAGATTGTTCTCTTTTGTATTGTCTTTGAAGTACTACCTCCGAATGGAAATTTCCCCTCTGTATTTATTCATGCAAGCTCTTGGTATAGTAAGAGGAGAAAAAGGTACAGTTCAGCTCTTCAAAAAATCTCTTAATTTCTCAAAATATTTTGCTTTCACTTTTGCTCAGTAGTAATTTTATGTCTGTTTGTAAAACTTATATATACTTATATAAACTTATATATACTTATAAAACTTATATAAGCAAAATGCATATTATTCTGATATCTTCTGCTATTGAGCTAAAGGATAGATGCTACAAAAATTTCACTTAATTGCAAATCTTCACTAATATCTGCTTGCAATTTCATGAGTTAGTATTGGGAATTATAAATGGGCCCTATCCAATTATACTTTTGTCTTAGTAATCATGTTGAATATTATTACAAAATGAATCTATTGTAAGATTACATTGCTCCTGAGACAATCTTTACAGGTGTTACTTTATTTTTTTTCCATACTGCAAGGAACTGCAGAGAAGACCAAAGCACTTATTACAGCTCTGTTCTTTATATGTCTGAGTTACTGTGAATTCATAGATTATTATGCATAATCCTTCCATATCAATAAAACTGTTTTTATGAAATGTAAATGTGAATTAATAACCCAGTCTAAAGTTATAAAATTCTCAATCAGTGCAGATAGCAACATCCAGGTTTATTTGAGCGACCCATTTAATAGATTCTGAAATATATTAAACCATGAAGATGATTGAATAAATCAGTTTTATTCTCCCCACAATGAGAAAGAAAAGGAATTTAAATTAAGATTAGATTTTTCTTTTCAAGGACACGAGGTTCTCACAGGCAAAGGGGAGAAAGGCTGGACAGTAAAAGGAGAATGCTCAGTAACTTGGTTATTTATCAAGACCCTAATATCATCTTATTTCCTGCTGTGGAATTTCAGTCATGGGCTTTTTAGCTGTAATAAGGGTAAATTCTAATACAAATTTAATTCTTTTATTTTTTGATTTACATATCAACTTAAGTATTTGCAATTATTTTAAGCTTTGAAAAATCATTCACTGATGCTATGTGGTCACCTTGGCTTAGTACATAACAAACTTGTATTATATGACATCATTGTGATTAGGAAAGAGTTACTACTCTTATTTTAATGACAGAGAAACAAAGGTGACAAGAGACCACATAGCCAAGTCTTTCACTAATTTTGTTTGGCTCTTCATGCTATATGGCCATATATTTCTATATTGTATATGTTCTACAGAATATATATAAGGAGAATATAGATAATATATTCTATAGAATATATTCTTATTTCTATATCCTAGAGGATGCATTTTCTCTATGGTGTGTAAAGAGCATTCCGATCATTTTGTAGAGTGATTATTTGAGAGTACATGGTTAGCACTTTTATCCTAATGCAAGACGGGGTTGAAGCAGTCAGCTCACTGAAGTGAGTGATGCTAGTAATTTGTGTCAGAAGTCTCTTTTCATTTATGTTCCACTCTTATCACACTTCTGACAAACATAATTACTGGTAACGGTGACATTTAATTGGAAAGTTCTGCCAACATGAAGAAAAAATAAGATATTCAGAAAACCAAAAAGAAGCATAATTAAAAACGAAAAAAAATGACTGTGAAATGGTGAGTTAGGCTTGGTACCACTAATTCCTTACTGAGCTGTCCAAGGCGAGCCTTCTCTTTTTTACCAAACAAACGTCCTATTGAAGACTTGATTCCTTTCTTCTTGGGTGCTTTGTGGAGGGAGTCCTGGCTGCTACTGACACTGCCAAGACCAATGCTCTCTGGTTCCAATGAAGCAGGCAAACTACTACAAAATGATAATAAGAAAGTAGAATATATAACACTTTATCATTTACAGATGATTTTTTTTCTGAGCAGCTCTCTCCCTACAACTAGAACAATTAACCACATTCTCTCTATTAGTAATTTAACAAAATATAGTCCATCAGGCTGACAGAATCTTGATAAGAGAGGCTGGAAATAAACAAATTATAAAATTTTAATACCATAAATTTTTAATTTGCCATAAAATGATGAAAAATCATTCTGAGGTTTATTTATCAGTTTTTATCACTAATTTTGATCACTTCTAGTAGTGATAAAAACTGTACATTAAAACATCCAGCATATTTTAGCACCAACAAATATTCCTAGAGTCAGAAGATACAAACATAAATGTTTGGCTATGGGAAAAACAACTATTAATAGACACATGAAGAAACCAGTGTATTTTGGGGTTGTTAAACAACAGTATGATTTGAAAAGGATAAAACGTGATAAAACTGTGAAGAGCTGATTCATGCTACAAACAGCTTACCTTCTGGCATCATTATGGTAAGAAGAAGGAAGGGTATGAGTCATTCTGATAGCTCTGGGTGTTGGAGGAGGAGAAGTTTCACATTTGATGGTGGCTTTGTCTTCACGCCCATCTTCTTCGACTACTGCAATCTGTGGAGAAAGATGCATCATTGAAAGTCTATTAGCTTTTCAAGAAATTTTCAACATATGTTTCAAGACTTTGTCAAGTGACATGTATGGACTCAAGTGCAACTTTCAGAGCAAACTGCAAGGGTTCACATTTTTAAAAGAGGCTTTTGGGAAAGAGCAAAAATTGCCCAAACACGGCAGCTGAAAGTACATATTTGAAAAGAAATTGCATTGAAGAAGAATATCATTCCTTTTATGCAAAACAGTTTGATCCAGTAAAGGTCTACACATGAGAATAACTTCATGCATGAACAGGCATATTGCATTAAACAGGATTATTCATGTAAACAAAGTTTCTTGAGGGACATCAGGGAGAAGGGAAATACAGACATAAACAAGATCACTCTGTGCATAGGCTGTTAACAGAATGATCAGATGCTTGATAATAATAATTTAATGAAAAAGGAGTTTTGTCACAATATATAATGATCTATCTTAAATACTGTTTCTCCTTATTTAAAGATAAATTGCACATTCAATGCCAACTATGTAAGGTGCACCAGAAAATTGCCAAGCAATCTGCCTGGTTCCTCCAGCAATAAGAATGGCCAATATATATTGAAAGTAATTCCTGTGTGCCCATAATTTGTGTTTAACTGTATTCCTTTAAGTTCGTGTGGGTGAAGCTAGTGCTCAACTCTGTCCCTGGAGGACCCTAATTCTTGGACTAGCTGTGACCCTTTCAAGCCTTTTTGAGGTAAGATTAAAATGATCGTGTTTAGGGATTGAACAAAAAGGAATGAAGGGGATGCAAAAGGTGGCAAGGAACCCAATTATCTGAACAGCATTGAAGAAGTTCAGAGTACTGACATGGAAGATTATATTTAAAAGGTTATTTCAAACTTAAAAAAAGAGTATCATACCTTTCTTCGATGTTTCCTTAAGTCACTCGGCTTAGATTGGTAACAAGAAGCAACAACAGAAGAAGAACGATTAGTAAATCCTTTTTGAACAGAGACGGCAAAATGCCTCACGTTCTTCCTTCTTTTTACATATAGAGGAAGGAAATTGAGTTTTCATTCATTTAAGTCTTTGCATGGTAATATATTGAATATTAACATGTGTCACAACACAAGGTAAGCCCTGACAAATATTCCATTCTCTGAAAGCAATTACTGCTTCTAAAGTTGTAATCTTCTCCATTTTCATATATATAACAAAGAATAGGACATTTCAAACATATGGTATTCGTTTTTATAATTGGAGTCTTCATTATAAATCCTCCCACTATCCCCCTCCTCCAATAATCCTTTTTTTTTTTTTGCATTTTTTTCTAATATTATAAACTTATTGATATTTCCTCAAGTATAAATGCAAAATGTCATCAGCAAACACCATGCCAGCAAAAAGGGTATTTCTCTCCTGCTTCCCTCATTCTTAATGTCACTGGTATTTTCAATCAATGGATACAGATACTTCTATCTTCGGGACTGTATCACTCACATCATCTCACAGTAGAAGGCTGCAAGGCAGACATCTCACTCATTTAAATAAGTCAAAGGAACTGTGCAGAATTTATTTACTGCACAGACCTGGGCTGTGGAAATTCTTTGTAGTGCTGGTTTTCCAACCACCCTCTGTAGCATCTTTTGGCAATTTGGGGCTCTATGGACCAGGGTTCTCTTCCCAGCTCAGCGTTTCTATTCAGAGGACCTCTGATAGCCTGTTGTGTCCATCTCCAGCCAGTAAGGATAAGGAAACACTCAAATTCTGCTGAAGCAACACAGGGGCAGAAGCATCCCGAAATGATCCACATAGTTGCTAGTGAGGATGAGTGGAGCTGCGGCTGTGCTGCTGAGCAGGGCACTGCTTCTACAGCTCATGGTATGTTGAGGGTTTGATTGCAACTTATGCAGACATAATCATCTGAGATTTAACAGAGCTAGAGCTTGTTACCAGGGAGGCCATGGCAACACGACGTACAGAGGCTATACTGTTATTTTGTACTGGCATCTGATGAACCTACTGACTCAAAGCTACTGTGTCCATATCAAGGCAACCAGGCGGCGTCAGTCTCTGCTGGAAGGCTGGCTGGGCCTCGCTGTTCAGCAGCAGCTGAGTCACTTGGTTTAATGGAGACTGGTTAAATGGAGCCAGGCAGTTCAACCAGGGACACCATGTCCACCTGCACGCCTGCCTTCTACTGAGCTCTCTGTGCCACCAAGGGTTTTGTGTCTGCTCTCTGGCAGAGGGGACCAGAGGGAAGAGCATGGTGGTGGTCATCAAGGAAGGAACAACAATGAGCCCTGACCTCCACCTGTGTTTGGAGACATTTGTCTTTAGTTCCCTGGGAGGCAGAAAACATCATTCCTAAACTGGAATTGGTACAGGTAGCTCAGCCAGTTGCCAGCAGCGGAGTTGGAAAGGGGACCTCAGCTGGGTCCTGCATCAGCTACATGACAGTAGACAAATGTCCTGATTCCCAGTTGAGCAGGAGCCAACTGGCTAATTAACAGCTGGGCTCCACTCTCAGCTGTTTTTAGCAATGTTCTTGGTGAGGAGAGTTAATTCCTGCTTCCAGATTGAGATAGAAGCTCATGTCCTCTCTGCTGAGAGACTCCAACAGGGGATATTGGTCTCCACTGGGACCCAGTGCTGTTGCTTCCCAGGGATGGACCACAGGAGGAATTTGATGATATTCAGATCTAATTTTATCATAAAAATAGCAAATAAAAATGAGGCTACGGATGTTTCTATCCCACTCACAGTATATGAGAGTTCAGCACAATAGATTGCTTTGATTCTCTCCCAGCACTTAAAGGGATGAATTTGCTCAAGTTCTAAACTGTAGTTTGTATCCCACACTCTATATATGCACTCTTAAGATTATTGGAGCTGGACATCTTGAAAATGTTGACATGTTACCTTCACTTTCTTAACTGCTTTGCTCTGTTTGTTCTATGACCACAATTTTTTTTTTTTAAACAACTTTTCAAAGCAGTCTTGTTTCACATTATTCTTTCAAAGGTACAGTATTGTTAGAATGGTTCTGCATCATGATTTAGTGACTCAGTACTTATGATGTACACTATTCATAATGTTGAAAGACCCAAATTAAATGGGTTACTGGAAAACAAGCACTCATTTCAAGATCTTGATACACTATCATGAAGAATACATACAAGGGGCTCTAAATAGAAAATAAGTCTATTAGAAAATAAATTCCTGTTAGAGGAAAAAGAAATCAAGTTGTCAGATATGTGAAGCAGAGGTTTTTTAAAGTCGTGTCTACTAGACCTTGGAGATTTAAACTCACTGAGGCAGAGTGCGCTAGGTAATAATTGCATCACTTCAAAGCTCCTCATTTTTTAAAAAAATTAACATATGAATGGATTATAGCCCTTCCAATGACCAGTGCTAATTCTACTATCAGGGTAATGAAGGATCTTGATCCTCAGATCAAGAAGCCCAGGTGGATCAAACAAAATAACCAAAAAGAAAAGTCTTCAAACATGTACATATTCTGGGGAATAACCACCTGTACAATGAAAAGGTGGACAAACAAGGAGAAAGGCAAGCAATTCATACAGTGAAACGAGCAAATATTTCATACTAGAAACATCACGCCCAACATTTGCCTCACAAAGTTTCTTACCAGCGTCATGACCCCCATTCTGTCCATCTCCCTGGCTGGGCTGCGAGGAGTGAGCTTGGGAGTTGAGTGTCCACTGGGAGGAGACGAGCTTGCCAATGACGAGGCTGTCACCGAGCCCGTAATGGATGTTCCTTGGTGGACCCTGGCTAGATTTAAGCCTTCCAGGCTCACGCTGGCCACTCTATTCTCTATTTCCTCTGCACGCAGTTCTGTTGATTCTTTTTCTTCCTGAATTAACCTTGTAAAATAAAAGATGAATGTGTTTTCACTTAGGCCAATGCTAAAGGGCTAAAAGTATTCTCAGATTCTGAAAGCAAACTGTCGTCTTTGATACTTTTCACATATCCGCACATACTCACATCGATACACACAATATGTATTTATGCAGAGGTTTTGTGTGCCCATCACCGACACTAGCTTTCATTTAATTGCATTTTTTTCCTTTGTTTCTGCATACCTCAAAAGAAACTGAAAGATACTGTAAATTATATCCAAAAAGAAAGAAAACATTAATTTTGTGAATTGATTCCCTAATAATATTCAAAAAGATCTCTTAAATAATCAGAATTCTTATTCTTATTCTTATTCTTATTCTTATTCTTATTCTTATTCTTATTTAATCCCTCTGGGCTCAAAATCTGTTCAAATAATTTATCCAACAACAAGACCCAACATATGACATTTTAGGAAGACTGGTTCTTTGGGGAGAGCAAAGGATAGTGGAGGGGGATTTAACAATCCGATTTATAAGAGGAAACTAATTCCAATCTTAAGATGGCTTCATCTGATCTTCTGTTGCCAAAGCATGAACACAAATTTAAACACAAAGGAAAATACGCCTTTAAGAAGGGAATTGCTAAGTTAATCTGTATTAATAAAACAAGTAAATAATGTAAATCAATTTGACTGTTTCATTCCTTTAAATGATGAAAAAAAAAAGTTATTAAGTTGCTCTTAAGTCAAAGATTTAAAGTGATTTTCATTAAAATAGATCTCTTTTTGGACAAAAACGTAATGTTCTTTAACATATAAGGGCTCAACAGGATGCTTTCCCAGCGTTATTTTTGGTTTTTAACTGTAATTGTACTTACAATGATAACACAGGCAGTCTATTTATTTTAGCCTTTGTCCATAGACCTGTGTCAGGAGGAGTCTTTTGGGGGGATAGGAGGAAAGAATATCAGGGATCAAAGCAAACCTGGAGAGATAAACTGTGAGCCCTGCTTTCTTGAATGAAATAAGGAAACATATAACAAATGAAGCCACAACATTTTGAAAATAGACACCTGCAAATTTCCGTGCTGTGATGTGTTTTCTTTCCTAAAAGTAATTTCAAAATTTCTATAAAATGCTTACAATTCTTTCTGAAATGAGATATAGTAGGAACTCAAAGGCAAATCATAATTTGACAGGGATTTTTTTTTCATTTTAAATCCTGCATTATCTTCTATAATTTTATCTTCTATAATTTTAAACCCTGCATTATCTTCTATAATAAGACAGCTCTATGGGAAAATACATTTTAATCTCTTTTGATATATCCAATCATTTGATAAATTGTTATGAACAGTGTTCATCGAGAAAAAAGATCAGGAAAATATGAAATGCAATAACATCTGGTACGATGACCTTATTGAACCTTTTTCCTGAAATATATATATATTTGTTAAAAAAAAAGAACACAAAATTAGTTACTAAATCTTTAGAAGTGATAGTAAAATATATATATATATATATACACTTCAGTATAAGATGATCAGCAGGGGCAATAAAAAGCATTTCTTAACTGGTCTCAAGCAAAAATGGCTATAAATGATGTCTTCCTTTTGTGCTTCCACTTTTACAACATAAAATAGTACCTACTACCTAAATCACAATCCTATGCTCAGTAAAAGAATGATCTGTATCGCTACGGTACAAATAGTATCCCAATATATTATCTGCAGATACAATTCACTTACCTGTGTGTATTTAAAGTACAAAACATCTGTGCTACATGTTTAAATGCAAAGCTGTCAAACAAGATAAATATATCTGTTGAATCTATAACTTCCTGACTTTGTCACAGTGCTGACTTTTCCACAAGAATATATAGATAAAATTCTCTTTTATGTATACTAGAAATATATAATTTAAAAGAGATTTTCAATTGCAGTAAGAAAATTTCCTTTATACTTTCTATCTTAAGAGTTGTAATTAACCCTATGTAAGTCAAATGAAGAAATTTTCATACTACTGAAAAGGCAACATGCTAGTTACCTAACAAAAAGCCTCCTCCCTGGAAAAGTTACACAAGCTCAGTACACTGCAATAGAGTTCTCTCTGTAAAGCTACCTTGCTCAAAGAAAGACTGAGAAATGAGTAAAAGGCAATCTGGTTTTGATGATTTTTTTTTTTCCTACATTCTTTCTGACTATAATAACCACCACAGAGTTACTCGGGCTACTAATGCATTAGCAACATCTCTTTCGTCTTCTTCTTAAGGAGCAGAAGGGGCATCATCTTAAGGAATATAATTTTTTAACTACCTTTTCTGAACAGTTAAGAATTTTTTAAGCATAAAGTATGGATTCACTTGGAAAAATCCCTTAATTAAAATAGTATCACTGTATTCTCTATTATTCCATTAAATCTAGATTACATTTGCATAGATATTAGCAAAATACATTAATTTAACTATTTGCAAACTCCCAACTTGGAGCATGAAAAGGTCATACTCTCTGATTCTATCAATGTCTGAGAGAAAGTGGCTTATCTGAGATATAATATAGGAACAACTGCAAAAAAAAAGCCTGAACACCACTGAAATATTTCAGACAGGAGGTCACTAGTGAGAAAGCAGGGCTATGCAGAATACAGAAAAAGATCTTGAAAATCAGTAGTAATCAGCGGTGCCGAGTCCAGCTGGAGGCCTGTGGCTAGTGGTGTCCCCCAGGGGTCAGTCCTCGGTCCGGTCCTGTTCAATTTATTCATTAACGACCTGGATGAAGGGATGGAGTGCTCCCTCAGCAAGTTTGCTGATGATACCAAACTGGGAGGAATAGCTGACAGCCCTGAGGGCTGCGCTGCCATCCAGAGGGACCTGGACAGACTGGACAACTGGGCGGCGAGTAACCTCATGAAGTTCAACAAGGGCAAGTGCAGGGTCCTGCACCTGGGGAGGAATAACCCTAGACATGCCTACAGGCTGGGGACCGACCTCCTGGAGAGCAGCCCTGAAGAGAGGGACCTGGGCGTCATGGTGGACGACAAGTTGACCATGAGGCAGCAGTGTGCCCTCGTGGCCAAGAAGGCCAATGGGATCCTGGGGTGCATTAAGCAGAGCGTCTCCAGCAGGTCGAGGGAGGTGATTCTGCCCCTCTACTCAGCCCTGGTGAGGCCGCACCTCGAGTACTGTGTGCAGTTCTGGGCTCCCCAGTGCAGGAGGGACGTGGAGGTGCTGGAGAGAGTCCAGCGCAGGGCCACAAAGATGATTAGGGGCCGGGAACATCTGCCCTATGAGGAAAGGCTGAGAGGGCTGGGCCTCTTCAGCCTGGAGAAGAGAAGACTGAGAGGGGACCTGATTAATGTATATAAATATCTCAAGAAAGGGAGTGAGGAGGAGGGGGCTGGCCTCTTCTCAGTGGTGGCCAGTGATAGAACTAGGGGAAACGGCCACAAATTGAGGCACCAAAAGTTCCACAGGAACTTGAGGAAGAATTTCTTAACAGTGAGGGTGACAGAGCACTGGAACAGGCTGCCCAGAGAGGTGGTGGAGTCTCCTTCTCTGGAGATCTTCAAAACCCGCCTGGACACCACCCTGTGCCACATGCTCTAGGGGACCCTGCGAGTGCAGGGGGGTTGGACTAGATGACCTCTACAGGTCCGTTCCAACCCTGGCCATTCTATGATTCTATGAAAAGCAAAAAAATAGAAATCTCTCAAGTCTTCTCTGTGTTTCTCTGTTTTTCTCTTACATACTTCCTTTTAATCGGCCAATATTTCTTTATGTGGGACACTTTGAAAGTCATATGCTTAGGAAATGAAGAAACTGTTGTTATTTTCTCACAAAAAAATAGTCAAAACCCAGACATGCTCCCAGTCTTTTGAATATATGCCAGGTTTTCTGACAGTACACAATGGTACATGAACATTAAGTTGAGATTAAAGCTCTAATCAAGAAGTCCATCCAAGGTGGTTCAGGTTACATACCTGATTTCTTTATTGATAGCATCTAGCTGCTCCTGAAGCATCATGGCTAGAGTCTGGGCATCCGAATGGCCACTTGGTGACAGAAGGTCCATGGAGCTGAAAAGTGTTTCTCTATCATCATCATCAATATCAGACATTTCGGTGTCACTTTCAAATGGGTGGCTGCTCAGAACTCCTATCTGCTGAGTCCTATTCCACTCATGATCTCCAAGGGATTTTACCTAGGAGGAATTAGGAAGTGAATAAGGCTTAGTCCATGAAGAATAATTTCAAAATAAAACAGCAAAGGAGAGAAACTAACATTTAATAGTCATTATATAATGATTAATTTTCCATTAACACTTGTAATATTACTGCAAAGAGGCATATTTTTTGCCACTGCAGATGGTATAAAGTATTTTCACATAATTTCTAATGTTGTGTTAAATTAACTAAAAGAAATTTGCAATGATGTCCAGAAAAGACAGATAAGAAAATATGTTTGAACTTTAATATCTTAAATCAATTCTTCTCTGCCTTTGTTTCAGCGCAACAGCACTCACATCTGAGTATGTATGGGGAAAGAAAAACAAAACAAAATACACCTTGCCGTTCATATTTAATACGCTTAATTTTCCTGAGGAAAAAGAAAATGCAATTTGAAACAGTCTGAAATACATTTTCTTAACAAGGAATATGTGAAATAAAATTGGGATTAACCTTTGGTTCGTCTCTGCGTACTCCCATCCGGCCTCTTCTAGGCCGCCTTATCACTTTGGTCGACCGGTAGTCAGACTGGCTGTCAACCAGGGAGCCCACAGAATACCTCAGCTCTGCTGATGTGTCAAGATGAGGCCTAAAACAGAGCCAAAGCAAAAGGCTGAGAGAGTGTTTTAATAACAGTAATAATCTACTGACCTTTGGTTTAGAAAGACAAATTTTTAATTTTCTAAGTTTTTTTTTTTAAGCAAACTAGCATAGCTCATAGACAAAATGACAAAAATATTACACTTAAAAACTTTTAAAAGCAAAACATTGAAATCATATTATCAGAAAACTAAGGCAGTAAAAAACCTTTGATTTTTCAAAATGAAGGCCTCGTCTAATAAAAGTTGTGATCCAAAACTTTTACATGGAAAAAATAAGCAGTGTTCAGGTAAGCACAATGAGCCATACTGACTGTTGAATATACTATCCTATGGATTTTCCTTCCATTACTTTCCTGAATATTCCTGAATAAATATTCCTGAGGTTACTGTGAGGATGTCACATGCTCAGGAGTATTTATATTTATACATTATATTTAGTATATTTATACAAAATTATATCTGTAAAACTTTGCTTTGAATTGTGAAAAAAACCTGCTCTGAGATATACAGTGTAAGTTATGAATGGATTATGTGTATATCTAATGACACTTTTGAGAGAATAAGCCTGAGTAAAAAGCAAAAACTATATTTAAGGTGTGAGTGTAGTTTTGAAATGAGTGGCAGGAAAAATGAATCCTACTCCAGAAAGATTTTGGAATAATGATGGTTGACACTGAATTTTTCCTATGGTCTTGGTAGCCGTTGGGCTGGTGTGGTGAGCGTGTCCTTGCTCTGTGCACTGTTTGAGCAGTGAACCCCAGCAGTGGAGACCTGGCCAATATCTAGATCTTAATATACATTCCATCTCCACGGAAATATATGAATAATGTGCATAGGTACACGATCATAGTAGCATGCAACTATAGTAGAAAAAAAAGAAATATAACTACTACTACATTGATAAGACAACTAAGTATATATGTGTTATATATGCTTATATATAGAAAGTCCATAAATATGTTCATATCTTTCAAGAAGGAGAGTGTTCAAGCTCTACATATAGATGAGCACAACCCTGCATTAGCTCTCCCTGAGAGAGCTGCAATGCCCAGAGGAGAACTGCCTACCGAAACCATGCCATCAGCAATCAGATTTAATTTCCATTTTACTAATAACAGGAATAGGAGAACAAAGCTTTTCTACTCGATGTTTCAGGATCTATAAATGCATAAAATGACAGCGTAAAGCTGTATTTAAATACTTTTTAAAACTCAGGGGAAAAATGTTTACAATGTGTTACAGAGACAACTTGCAAGGTTCAGAGCCACGTTAATAATCAGTTTCAGAAACAAACCAGAAAGAAGAAATGGAAATAAGGGAATTTTCTATTCTTAAACACTTCTCACACTTTAAAGAGAATGCTGCCCAGGAAAAAGATTGCTTTAGCCTTAGAGATAAAAGCTAAAAGGAAAAAGTAACAATAACAAGGATAGCACAGAAGTTACATTTTTAAAGAAATACATGATTTTTTTTGCGTGCAGTCTGAACACATTCTTGTAAAGATTAGGCTTTTCTATTTATGTTCTCTTGCAATTCAAAGTTGGGAAATATTTGTTGTTAAATAGTTAAATATTACCTTGACAATGAGGGTTCAATTAAAGAACCAGCCCTCAACTTCATCTGCTCCAGTTCAGATCTCAGTTTCTCAATTTCTTCTGCGAGTCTTTCCTGGAAATGAGGGAAATAAGATCCACTTACTTTAGATACAATATTAGCTTACTTTATGAGATATTAATCTCATAAAACTAAACAAATACAATAAGATATCTTGAAAATAATATAATTTAAAAATGAACTCTCATTATTGCTATTAGAATACATGCATCAAGAGCAGAAATTATAGCACTCTTTCATATTTTTTCCATTAGTTATAAAGAATGACAGGACAGGTATATGCTTGAAATATTCCTTCTTTTGACAGTGTCTGCGGAAGAAGAACCAAAAATCCCCCAAAGCGATAGCTGCTAAACCTAAAAGCAGCAAATAACTGAAGATACAAAGCAAGCAGTATTTACTCTGGAAAGGATATGAAAGAAGCATTTATAATAACAACTATGCTATTATGAAAATGGAATCACCAATAATTATATTTTACCACTCCTCCTTCTGCCTCACGAAACAGCAAAACTGTGATGAATGTCAGAAATATTCCTAAAGCCTGCTAGCCCTAATCAAGGGTAAAACCCTAGTGATCTGTATTTCAGCTGTCACCATTCAGGAAAGCATAATCAAACTTGTGAAGACTCTTTTTTTCTAAAAAAAAAAAAAAATTCTTTTATTTTATGCCATGTATCTATCTTTTTCCCACAAGGGCCAGTTCCTGGTCTTTCATCCTGTGAAAATTTCTATGAGCAGCTATATGCGTGTCCAACATGGAAGGTGGGATTCACTTTGAGATTAAGACACATTTCTGCCTCTATATCTGTGCAAGACACCTACGATCCCACGATGGTCAGTGGTGTAAAGCTGCCATTAGTGAAGTTCAGCAAGCAACACAGTATGAGTGATGCTACCGGTGCCATCTGAGGGATTGCTAGATTCTTGTCCACTGGATTGGGATTTGGATACCTCTGCTACAAATACCTAAAGGCACACCAGAGCTTAAATTTAACCTCAGAGGGCATGCAAAGCTAACTGTGAGAGCAGTCCCTTGAGGGCCATTGGTACCTGCACATCAAACAGGCCAGGGCCTGGACACTAGTGCATAACTAGTGCATAATACTAGGGCCCTACTTGCCCTACTACTTCTACTGCATTCACTAGCCCTGATTTGTGCACTAACGTCACTCTTCCCAGCAGGCAGAGCATAGGGAAGAGCTCCTGGTATGCCGTTTGCCCAAGGACACCTTTGTTACAGACTCAGCTTTAGAGAAAGTAAGGTTCTTAGGGTCTTGTTGAACTGTAGCTTTATAGCTTGAAAGTTGACGAAGCTTCTAGCATAAGATGCTGCTAGGTCACTAAAGGGCAGTGTGGCACAGAAACTGGATTTCCCTTAGGAGGAATTTGATGGACATTGTACTGTAACATTTGCAAGTTACTTAGTGATTGTTAGTAGCTGGTGCTGTGTTTATCCATCTGAATTTGCTTAATCATTTTCTCCATCAAAGTGCAAGAAATAAACTCTTAGAAGCGCTTTATGCAGAAGTTCTGTGATCAGACATAGGCAGTTCCTTCCTTGTGAGAATAACTTCTCCATTAAACACACACAGCTTTAGCTGAGGTTTGCTAATGAGAGTGTATTTATCGCACTTCTAATTGTTCTTTACACTCTTAAGCAAGAACCAATAAACAAAACACATAAAGTAAAATTTCAAAACATTTTTGCAAAAAACACTTTTCAATAAATATGCATTTTTTTATATCAGATCATCCATCTATGTCAAGAGTATTATGAACATTCACGGCAGAAAACAGATTGAAAAAGAATTAGCTACTGTATTCATTTTCACTGTAACACTTTTAAAACAATAAAGTTACTTTGAAAATAACTCTGTAAAAATAAAGAAGTTAGAGGCAGAAGCAGAATCTATAATTTGTGTTTAGATTCTCTTCCAGCAAAATGATAGAAAGTTTTGATTCAATAGATATGGCTTTAGAAACATGCATCCTTTTGCCTAACTTGATGGCATAGTATAATCCTGATTTAGCACAGAAGATGCATCTTAAACTATAAAAACAGAGGAGGAAAATGTTATTTATTTAAAACACATTTTAATAAATATTATATCACCTCTGAATAATGGCATAGAATGTATTTTAATTATTGTGTAATAGAGGGGAAATAGAAAGGAATTGCCTTGCTGTTCTGAACATCATAACACTGACAAGTGTTATTTTGCAATTCTCATTCTCTTTTTCTATGTCTCCACCACAGAAATTCCTTAATCAAATTTACTCTCACAGTTTGCCTAGGAAGAATAAAGGATGGTGGAAAGATTGAGTTTATGCAGGGAAGTGGATTAGCTACTGAGGCATACCTAGGAATGAGTAAGGAACAGAGTAAACTACACCATGAAAAGGAATTTAGAACATGCATATGTATATGAGAAGTCAGTCTAGAAGAACTACTGTAGTTTATATCCCCTTAAAATATGCTCTAAACTGCTTATCTGGCTTCACAAAGAAAATATACAGCAGCCAGGAATCCAAGCAATTTCATGAACTCCTTTTTGGGGCTGTAATTAGAATCTCTCTCTTCCTTTCTACAAGGCTATCCAAACACAGACTAAAGTAACAACTGATTATTTCTAAACATATTTCTTTTTTTCTATTTTTTTGCTCAATATATCTGGTTTGGGATGTAATTCTATTCTTCCCTAGTATCAAATGGCACTGTGCTTTCAGCATTCTACATAGTTTCTTTTACTTGAACTCAATTGATTATAAAAAAACTTCCTCTACGAATCTGACGGCAGATATATTTGTGTGTCCTACTGCCCACAAGGCAAATACAACTTAGAAAAAAAAATCCAAACGCTTGGATTTCAAATAAACATTTATAATTATCCTGACTGCTTCACTAAGCAGCATTAGGGGTTAATCTGCAATGAACTAAGAAAGGTCATTTTCAGTTATATTTAGCATAACATCACTGCACCTGTTAAGAAGAATTGCATCAAATCTAGCAATTATATTCTTTGCTGTAAAAATGTAACTAGTTATGTGTTCATCTCTGTTAAACAACATTGCTTTCAGAATTAAGACTGATAGAAAAAAAAAAATCCAGAGCAAGTAAAATCAGTATGAATTTTAGTTTTGACTTCCTGAGGCTGAACCATAAATCAAGCTTGGAAGAATCTTTAGAAACCCTCAATGACTAATAGAAACATTTGGGTCATTAAAGGAATTATCAGTAATAACAGGAATATTTTACATGACAACTAAGGAATCAAATATTCCTGTTATATATATATATCTAAAGAAGACATATATACCATTTGATAAAATAGAAAAAATAGCAATATTTTACAGTACCTTGTCATGCAAAGACTCTTCCAGGTTCTTCCTGAAACTTTCAGATTCTTGAATTAAAACATTCTAGGAAATAAGAAGAAAATTGAAATATAGATTAAAAAAAATTAAAGTGTTAAATATCAGATACCGTCATATACATTCAACCCCCATACTTAAGCTACCAAGGTAAGTAGCAAATCAGCCTTATTAATCACTGAATTTGAAACATTTTGAGCCCATATTAAATGGGAACACTAAAAATAACCAAAACATGTAATAAAAATTATTTCAAGATTGGGAAAAAAAGATTTTTTTTTTCATGAATTGAGTGACTCTTATGCTTTACACATCTATTTCTCCCAAGTTCTTCTTCTTTACGGATATATTTTGCTTTGATGGTATGACTTGATATGCTTTGATAGTATGGCTATATCCTCTGACAGATTATGAAACATCCTGCTGAAAGATTTTCCTCAGATCAAACTAGAGGTGCATAAATGGAAGAGGAAAGGATTAATGAAACAATGCATAAAAATGTCTTATGATGTTAATTTTACAGGTACGGTATGTCTTACAGAAAGCCAACACATCATGGAAAGCCAGTAGATATCATCCCTTCTCCTATGGAAGCGGGTGCTTCTCCATTGGGAGAGTATTTCATTCTTACTGTACACAGCAAGGAGCTAAAATGATCAGGCTGAAATACCGGATTGAGAGAACAACTGAAACGCTGTCATCCTCAGTACTAATTCCCTTAGCTGAAGAGCTGTTTATCCTGCTCTGTGCACGTTACCTTCTCCTCGAGTGCCGCCATTCTCTCTTTTAAGTGTAGCTGCAGGCGTTCATTGGATTCTGTCAAAAGTCTGTCTACAGTGTCTGATAGCCTTTTGTTGTGCTCCTCATTCATCTTTTCTCTTTGCCTTGCCTTTAATATAGGACAGAAGGGACAGATTGGTAGAGTTCAAAAGTAACCACTACAGACTTGCATTTTTATAAGGCAGAAGCCTTATGGTAATTGAACACATTTAAAGAAATTCCACAAGAAATGTAGTTACGCATTCACTTTTGTACCAGCAGAATACTCACAGACCTGCAACAGGATGTTGATTACTATATTAAGATGGTTAAATAAAATGGGAAAATGCTGCTACCACTGCTACAAATAAAGCATTTGCTAGTCAATAGATTTATGTGATGCAGGTTATAATGTAGCACTATATCAACAAGCAAGAATGTGCAGTTATCTGTATTTAACATACTCTTTGAAGTTCCTGATTCTTCTCTTCAAGTTGAGCTTCTAAATGCCGCATACGTTCTTCAATATTTCCATGCCTTTCTTCTGCCTGTAAAAAAGAATAGAGAGACTCTTTGTAATTTAAAGACTTTGCAAGTCTTTATCTCAGTAAAGTTGAAACAAAACATAAAGCAAGCTACTACTAACTGCAAACTGAGTTTTCAGAAAAGAAACTTCATTTAAACAGGCAGCTGAACAGCATTGCTTGAAATGTGTCAGCTACGAAGGCCTGTTACATCCAAGCATCAGCAAAACATTGGAGTTATTTATGAGCAATGAAATCAGCCAAATGTAACATGCAGACTGTGCATGGTTTGAACACAAACCTGCCATTGTAAAATCGTAAGCTCCTGAAGCACTGAACTGCACAATGGTTGATTATCAATAAATAAAAAAAAAGTTTAAAAAAATGAAAACAAATCAGATGGATTCTATTTAGCAATAGAAAGTAAAGTCCAGTAGGACTACCTTCCTACGTATGGAGATCATTTCTTGTAGTTTAGCTTCCATAACATATTGATAATCATCAGATGAGGTAGAAGAGGTTGGATCAGACTAACAAGTCAAGGAAAAGGAGAGGGACAAAATTGAAAAATCAGAACTAAAGACACTGACACTGAACAGAACACAGCACAGAATGCTTAAAATAAAAGTGTGACTGAAAATTTAATACTTTTAACTGACAGATTTTTACGTGGAATAAACTACACTGATACTTGGTGGTTATGATGCAGTTGATGAGAGTAAACTGAAAAATAATGAAATGCTAAAAAAAGCTATTGACCTACACATGAAGTTTGAGGTTAGTGATGACTGGCTGATGACAGATTACTACATAGTGAAATCAAAGCAATCCTGTCTAAGAGAGTCTAATGTTATTTGAAATCATGGCAAACTAAACACCAGAATATGACTCTGCAAGGCCAATGCCAGAAAGTCCTTTATATTTTTTCTACCATTTTCTAGGAATGAAAGCAATGCGTAAACACTAAATCAATGGATTTGTCATTTACAGAACCGTGCAATGTTATGGTCTCGTCCCTAATTTCTAGAAAACCAAAAAAAATCAAAAGACACATGGCTTAAGTTTTAGTATTCCATTGTAGAATACACTATAGAAGCTCTTTTATCCAAATAAATAAATTTTTTTTTCCCCTTTGAAGGAATCCACCCTGGTGGATCCCTTCTGCAAGATCAGGGTAATCAGATAAAAGAAGAACCTATAAACAGAAATTCATTAATTGTAACAAAATGCCGCTACTGAATATAGAAACGGTAATACATCCACAGATTCATTACTACTGATAAAAGTTGACCTTAATTAGGTCATCTGTTGCAAAAGATGAACATCCATGTTATTGTCATATTAAACAAGTCTGTGTTATCATCAGAAATGAAAAAAAAAAATCAAAAACAGAAGGGGGGAATGCTATGTTGAACTTGCTGCTATGGAAACGTAAATGTGCAGAAAGAAAATAGAAAGTGCTCCCGGTGCCTTTGAGTTGTGAGCCTGGGCTTGTTGAACATTGTTTCATTCTTTCATATTTGCCCTCTCTCAAAGAGAGATCCCAAACTCTTAGTCTTCAGATGAGCAAACTCCAATAAACACTACCTTTGGAATTGCATTCTTTAGAGAGACTGCTGCCTACTATTGATCTATCAGCATAATAATTAGGAAGAGATATTAAAGTAACTCCATCTGTACAGCACAGCTCCAAATTGCACATAACTTAGAACTTAAAACTTAGAAATATTAGAAATACTATCAGGACTAAAATGTGAAAACAAAAACTATGACCTGCAGTTTTATAAATCTAAACTGCAGCTGCTGCTATGTAGACATGTAAAAGAAAATCCTGTCTTGTACAAATGCAAGCACTGTGCTTGACTTTGAAGACCACTAAGACGTATACGCTTTTCAGAAATATTTACAAAATTCAAACAATTCCAAAATGCAAAGAGGTCAGTATAATTTCTAACTAAGCTCAGTTGACAAGTGCAGTTACTAGTTCATGTTTATGATCACGGAAGAGGACATTTGGACTTAGTACCTGAAACTTCTGTCCATTTTATTACAATTTAGACCTGTGATGATTGCTCTACCTCATTCTAACTTCGAGTTTTGCATATTACCATATTTTAACACTCATGTGATATCTCACTGCTTCTTCTCTCAAATCAGACAAATAGGAAGATAGGATTGAAAAATATATGTTTCCCGAACTGCAAAAACAAGGCCATCTTTGGCCATGGAAGGCCATCTCTTCCATGACTGACCAAGCTTTCTTTTAACAGGAGATAAGCTTTCCTCCTTCTTCTCTCTGCCTGCAGCACTGGTTGGAGACTTTTCCTTCATGTGGCTCTGGGGTCAGGAGGAGGTTTGAAATCAACAAAGCTATGAGCTCATGGTGGAGAAGGACTAAGAAAAAAATATTTTCATCTTTTTTTCTTAAAGTATATTCCTTATATTGCAAAATAACCAAATTCTTTTCATTTTGAGATGTCAAACAACTAAGCATAGCTGCATGTCTGGCAGAAGACAAGTGTGCAGCCAGAGTCCCAACCCAGGATGTTAACACCTTTGAGGAATTTTAACCACCAAGTCCGAAGATCTCTTCATACGACCTGGGAGCCCACCTGGACAGCTACAGACTCTGAGGCTCATAACCAAAAGCTGGGTTTCATCTGCACTACTTCACTGAGACAAAATGCCTTAATAACTTTCTACAGGGGAGCATGTGTCGCTACTGGCCTGGCAGACCTCACTCTATGTTCTGTAGAATGTAAGACCTGTGTGACAGTTTTCTCTTACTCTGCATAGAAGGATTAGCAAGACACATTCTGTGGTACTCAGCAAGTAGCATTCAAAGCATTTCACTGGGATATTTGGTTATAAATAGATTTGTGAAATTGTACATCTTAGACTGGATTAGAAATATGTGGACAAGAATTAACAATGTCTAACTCCCCTGAGATATCAGCATGACTCTTAATGCCCACTTTGCACTTTATATAGGAAAGAAATAACCAATATTTGCCAGTAATAGAGAGGAAAGAAACATGCTTTGATGGAATACCAAAGCTGCTCTAACCCTGTTAAAACTCTGCTGCTGCTCCTGCTGCTAATGTACCCACAAACTGTTGCTTTCACATCATCTGTTACTGTTGGCACTGCACATTTTATAAATTCTTGTGTCTTAGTAGAAAAAGAAAAAACAATTTCAATCACACTGATGCAGAAAGCACCTGTACAGTACAGGTGCCATCAATTTTTTCTTTCTCTTGCTGAGCTGTAGGAACCAATCTAAACTTTTCTAATAGAACAAGTGGATTTAGACAGCTTGGAGACCTTGACTTTTGAACACCTGCTATCTCCATATTTTCTGCTCACTTCTTGTGGCACTCGTTCTTTTGGCTCTCTCATGAACTAGTGAGCTACCCAAGAGTGGCAGAACACACTGCTGAACAATGCAAGGTGCATTTGAAGGTGATCATGGTGCCTGAACCAACAACAGCTCAACTACTGACAATATATTCACTTCTAGCCCATTGCAAATATGAAATAATACATGCTGGCTTACATCACTCCTTCTTACGTCCAACCTTCTACTTACCAGATATCCACAAATTCTTGCCCCTCCTCTTTTACTGCCAACTTTCCACACCTGTTAAGCCTAGCCAGCAACTCCTTTCATTTGGTGCTGTCACCCCTTCTTCACTTCATCTTCCCACCAAGACAAAAATCCTCTGTGGAAAGAGGGGTGGTTTGATCTTTTAAACATGGAGGCATTTCTTGTGCTTCTCTCCTCACAGAAGAATTTCCTCATCTTTTTTTTTCCTAGCAGAAAATTAATCAGCACCTTTCAGTGGTGAATACATCATCTTTTTGTCCTTTTTTTCTTCTAATTTTTCTCAGAGAGGTTTCCGACCTATGCACCCAATTCTTTATTGTCTCCTTTCACTCTTGTTATTTCTTCCCAAATTAATGCAAACCAGATCCCCGCAAAACAAGTGTACCTCTCTTGCCTGCAATTTTTACATAATTTTTCTTCATCTTTAAAATTCACTAAACGTGTTACTGTGCTAAATGTGTTTTACTATGACTGTGGTGTATGATTTCTGCCTCAGTTTCCCCTTCTCAATGCTTTCCTAATGCCGCCAATATAACTGTTTGCATTTCTGGTGACCTGTGTGCTAGAAAGATGGCATAAAGTGCTGAAGGGAGTCTTGTGAGCGGAGGAGTGGAGTGAAGGTGCAACTCATCTGCACAAGAACCAAGATGCGAGCGACTTCTGCTGGGAGTGACTGAATGGAAGTAGGCAGATGCACTATCCCATGTCCTTACTGCATGGAAGGAAGCAGCATACTTGACATCCAGACTACACATCCAGAGATGCTGAATGCTCCAATGTCGTCTCTTCTCAGGAAAATAAGTACCTTGTAGGATAAAGAAAGATTCAGCTACCAGCTGCCTCTTCTCCAGGGCAGGCAAGCAAATCACACCATGGGAGTGGGTACAAGGTGGCTCAATGAATCATGGCACTCTAGATCCTGGGATACATGCCGAGAACTGCGCTACTTGTCATGACCAGACAAAATGCCAGTGCAATGGCCAGGCAGGACGGCACAGTACATGGGATCATGCTGTTCCAGGTTAGTCTGCCGCAGGTTGACTAACCCTCCCCTTGCTCACCCAATGGTCAGAACACAGTGAAAACAAAGCCAAAGAAAAGGTCAAATGATTCAGGTAAATTTACAGGTACTTATCTGAGTTCACCGTATAATCCAAACTTTTGGAAGTTCACTCCTTATGAACTAGCTCGGGCATGGAAAAGTAGCAAAAGACACTCACTAGCCCATAGAAAATAAGAAATTTAACTCAACTTTTAAAAAATGACACAGAAGAAGAGTTTTGCACTATACCCTTCTTTTGTAGGATCCCAACCCAGGGATTTTATGAGGAAGAATATAAGTTGAATGCAGGATTGTAACATGCATATTTTCAGCTTAAGAAAAAAGAAATACCACATCCAAATCCAAAACAAGGTTATTCTGCTCCATATGCATATGTAGATAACTGTTTTTTTACTCACAGTAAAGCAGTCATGGCTTCCAGTTATCCCATATCATTTTCCTTTAATAAGCACGTAAAATATATTAGGCTCAACTCACCTTTACTTTCATATCATTGTAACCCCCTTAATCTCAGTGAAGCCACTTTCATTGAGGTAGTATAAAAGAAAGGAGAATGAAAAAATTTGGATTTTTATCAGTGCAAAATATCTTGCTGATTCAGGGGACTCATCTTTTACCACTTAGTACACATGGACATTGACCACAGCCTATGTAGGCAGACTTAAGCTAGTCCGAAGCCAGTTAGTTTGAGACGTACCCACAGAGCAGGTGTACTGGCACAAAACTCAACATTGTTAACATTATTTCAGCATTACTCAGCTTCTTGGGCAGGTTTCTGAGGTTTCATAGGGTAGCTACTCTGTTAACACCATCCCAACCAGCCCATTCATCGCTACTGAAACAAGCTGAAGTTACTCCAGCCACTGGATCCAGGCTACATTTACATGATCCATGAAAGATACTGGACTTCCAGCTTGTATTTGTTTCTTCAGCTTTCTGTGTAATCGGAGGGGAAATGGACAGAACTGACACTACAGTTCGAGTGACTTCTCAGGCTTTCCTTCTAAGCAAAAAGACTTTGATGAAGCCCATAAAAGTGAAGTGGGGTGTTGTGTCAGCTCTGTTCACTGCTTTCTAGCCCCATTGAATGAAACAACCTAAGAAGACAAACAGAAATGTACACTGGAGCTTCATGGTCACAATAACATCAATATCCCTGTGTAGTCTGCATGGTTGGAATGAGATTTCTTCTTGCAGTATTTGTCATTAATAATTCAAGAAAAAAATGCAGTTGCAAGAAAAGACATGCTGGATACTGCAAAATACTTACTGGTGCCTAATTGCTGCAGAAATTACTCAGGAAAAGTCCTCTTAAAGTAGAAAACAGCAATTTTAAGCTACTAAGGGCATTAAAATATGTGATTATTTGTTGATTGAGAAAAAGGAAAAAAAAGAAAAATATTAAGTTGCCAAAGGATTGCTCTTATGTGCATCTTAGTGTTTATTAAAATGTGCCAATGTATGTTTGGTATTTCATGTAGCTCTCTTTATGTTGATTCTTCTTTTTTTCCACCATTTTCAGTCTGCCTTTCAGATTCCCACCCATTCATATAAACCTAAAGTAAACAGCACAAAATCTTGATTACTGAATGAAACCCAAAGCCTCTCTTTCTAGTTAATTAATTATATAAAAATCAGGCTTTATAAATGAGCCAATTCAACACTTAAGGCTTCTGTATAAACAGAAAAACATGAGAATTGCAAAAAAGGAAAAAAAATCTACTAAATATAAGAATGGTTAGCCATATAAATAGCCAGAAATATTCCTTGGCAAAAGAGAAAACATATATGATATCATAGATAAATCAGAATAATATGTCATACACTCTCAAACACATTTTTAATTTTTACCTGATTAGAAAGTAGGAGGAAAGAAAAAATTGCCATTATATGGCTTAAAGAAGTCGATACTGCCTGAACTTAGTTTTAACTGCATGCATACCTGAGAGTATAGAGGCCAAACATGATAGCCACGCTACTGAAGATTTGTTTTTAGCTTTGTATTTTTCTACAAGAAAGCTGCCATCAGAAAAAAAAATCACACTGTTTGTAATCCTCATGGGATTTCACATTTGTCTTTGTGATTACACAATAGGAGAACAATTTAAAAAAGCCTCCTAAGTATGTACTGCAAGTACGTAGAGCAAATTTTCTCCAATTGCCTTGCACAAATGATCCCAGATTTGGTTTTATAGCATTTTAGGGAATGAAAATAATTGTTGTTTCATGAGCATGATGCATGAAAACATCAGAGAGAACTATAACTATTTCCCTTAACCTCCTTCCCTATTTCCTTAAAACAGAATTACTGTAAACTAAAATCTTCCCGGATTAATTAATATTTTGAAAATCTGTGACTCCTTTATAAATCCACTGTAGGTACAAATAACTATTCTACCTGTGGCCAAAACGGCAAGAATTACGAGCACATCCCTGGGGACATTGCCGGGAAATACTGACTTGCGGTACATACTTAGCAGGAAACCTCTTCTCCTCCTCGGGCCAGCTTGAGAGCACGTTAGTTTTGCCTTCGAAGGGAGGAGGGCTCTGGATGCGAATGGCAGCCGGGGCTCTGAACGGCACCTATTTCTCAGGACAGTACCTTGGTGAGGGCCGCGATCCTCTGCGCCAGCTCGGCCTCCACCTCGGGCAGCGTTTCGGCCTTCCGCATAGTCTGCTGCAGCTTCTGCTCCGCCAGCTCCAGGCGCTCCTGCAGCTGCCTGTTTTTCTCTTCCAACTGAAGGCCAAAGATAGAAAGAACCATACATAAAGAGGCACAATTAAGATCCTCCTTCCTTAGCTATCAAGGGGGCAACCAAAATCACTGCAGGCAGAGGTGTTCCCCATCCTGAAAGCACTGGGGCAAGCAGTTGTACTTGGGGAGAGCTCAGCCACGTATGTGGCTAAGAAAAGGTGGTGTAAAACAGCATCAGTGACGGTGAACGAAAAGCCTCTTGATCTACATGCTGTTTAGATAAACAGAACGAAGATGTTGGTGCTGGTAAAACAAGGGTTTTTATACGTCTGACTCAGAAATACATAGGAATTAAAATGAGAAAAGAGGAACAATTCTGAAAGAATAAATTGCCAGCAGGTTTTCTGAACAAACTGCCAAATGCATTTTTTTTGAACAACTGCCAATAATATATTAGGTGACATTAAATCTGACAATTGTTGCTCAGCTAATTCATTCACAACCATATCAGGGTTGAAGAGATATTGTTTGTTGTAAGCCTATAATTAGACCTCACTTTACATCAGTAAAATTGCTTAATCCTTGATAACCATCAAAGAAAAGTAAGACTTCAAAATCTTTTGACAACTGAAGGGTCTTCTGGCCTAATGAGATGTACTACCTGATTAAAAATTCATGGACAGCTTAGTTTTACCCACGCCTCTGTTCACTCCATGTAATAAAAGCCATAATGAAAGAGGAGTGCGCTTGTAGATTGTTTTGTTTTAATCCTTCAAAAGCATTAAAAGCAGGCTTTTCATACTGCAATGCTGCAACTGAACTTTAGGTCTTTCTTGTATGTATTCTAAGCCTAGTTCTATTAATCACTGTTTTGAGTAGGTAGTTCTGACAGCGCACAATGACTCATGATGGCAGCAATAAAACCTTTACAGAGACATGCAGCTATATTTTTTCTTTTTTTTTTAATGATTAAAGATGTATCTTAAAATAGTCAAAATAATTTGGTAGAAATCAGAGAGGTTGTGTTCTGATGCTTTAATTTTGCTGAACGTATGTATACATAGACAAAGGAATGGGTGTAAATGTATCTGCATACATTTACAGAAACAGGTTATCAGATCATACAAACCTATTTCCCAGGTAACATCTTATTTTGCTTGAAGACATGATAGGTGGAAAAGAATAAGTCTTTGATACTGAGAAAGAGGAGCAATTTCATCTTTTACAGTTTAAATAATATTCACTTCATGTTAGCTTTCTGTTCGCACCATATTTCTGAAATTTTAAACAATGTTTTTCTGTTCATTTTACAATAGAGCTTTTGGAATCACCCTGGAGACAAAGTGCCATGAGAGAAAACTGCATAATCAGTTTATACTCTTTTATAAAGGTATTCATAGATCGTTCTGTCATCTCTGTAAAATCTTTTCAAGTATTATTGGTGCATAGAAATCATGATGACCTATTTTACATAAATTTTGGTCATTCCTGCAAAAGAAACCTTTTTTTTTTTTTTCATGTTTATGCCTTTCTATTCTGAATCTGTTTTTTATATATATATATATCTATATATATATATCTATATTATCTATATATATATCTATATCTATCTTAAGAAAGCATTATATAAGAAACCTTTCACTTAGGGGATAAGCTGATGTGTATTTGTGCAAGACTGTTAGAAATCACGATCATTGAACGGTGCTGAATGCACACGGTAGTTTGGTGTTCATGGTTACAGTATCTGATGTGACCCCTTTTTGTGTCTTAATTTTCACGTTGCATGAAGAAAGTGACTGATGCAAATACGGAACCTGACGCAGGATGGCTTCCTTGTTTGCCAGTTCGTTTTCCAGCTTATCGTTCATGTCGTGTATGGAGGTGGATTCTCTCTGTGCACTGAGGTAGCGCTTCTCCAGAGTAGTGATTCTTTCTTCCATATCTTCTTTTTGTGCCATTGCCTAACAATAAAAATAATAATTAAATTACAGTCCCACATAGTCTTACACTGGTTTAATCTTTATGCTAACAGTAGAGAGAGATGTAAATTATGCACAACAGCAATTTTTCTGTTTTAAACAGAACTTACTCTCTTTAAGATTTCTTAAAAGGAGATACTTGAAGTGGTCACTTTTTATAGCACCTACATATTTCTCTGTGAAGTGAACATAACAACCCCAGCTCACATTTATCTGCTTTTTAAACAAAGGCAGACTTGGTCAGAATATTGATATAATCACATAATAATATGAATATCGCAGCGTGGTAATGTGGGAACTTTTGTGCCAAAGTACATCTAACAAGCAGCACATAACGTCTCAAATTGCTGGAAAATAAATGACCAAATGCTAGATATATGACATATGTTATATGGGTAACATATCCATATGTCATGGATATATCTATTTAAATCCTCTGCTGTTTTTATAATATTCTATAATATTGGCTCAATGAAGACAATAACTTTAGCTTAGATTATTCATCAGTAATGAAACAGATTTTCCACTTCAATTTGTTTTATTGAAAGCAGAAAGTTTTATTAGTTTTAAACTACTGCATTTTAAAAGAACTTTCATGTTAGCACATAGTCTTTTACAATGAAAATATTTACATATGAGCACATCTTGCCATATGTGTTGTGTTATATTATGAAAGCAGTGATGTTGATATAAGTAAGATTTAAGTGAGAAACCACGAATAAACAGATTCAAATAGCTAGTCCTAAGATCATATTTTCCATATGACTGAATAAAAGAAATTCCGTAAAGAATTAACCAAGTAGTTATTACTTAAAAGAAGTTAGTTTGTGTGTTTTTTTTTTTTTTCTGTATACCCATCATTTTCTGCACTGGGAAAAGATGCACTTTCTGCATGTTTTGTGGCCCTTTGAAAAAATATGAAAAAGCACCTCCACCCTTGTAAATGCCTTTTATAGGCAGATTTCGTAGTGATGTTTGGCAATTATTGTACATGCTACATCTATTAGTGGTCACTCAAATTAGGAAGCAAATGGATGAAAGGACACAAGTTACTGGAATGGGGAAAGAAACAAATGGCAGACAAAGTGCCCAGGGAACAAGAGCGTTCATTAGAAGGTAGATGATAACTGGGATGATAGAAAGCTTAGTGAAGGGAAACTATATTAAGTTTATAAAATGGATAAAATAGTGAAAATAGAGTAAATAGATGTAAATCTACTTTTAGGCTGTGTCAGGTAATGGAAGTTCTGCAGGAAAATTTCTTCCAGAATATTAGAAAGAGCAGCTTAGCTTTATAAATATATACACACGTTCACCTCTACTGTAGAAAGCAGTGTAAGAAGGAGATAGCAAGAACATCCACATAGAATTGACTCCATATATAAGAGCTATTCTGGATCATACTACAGAAATTTAGGATAGGAAAAGAAAAAGAAAATGGAAATATATTTCCATGCAAGACATGGACATTTCCTGATGTTTCCACACAACGCAGCCAAAATTTTGAAACTGATTTGTTGAAAGGGGAAAGCATATTAGTGTAAGGTTGCTGAAATGATTAAATATGACAATAGATTACATAAAAAAGTGTTTTATAAAAATAACCATCTTTTTAAAAATAATTTTTATTTAAAAATTATCAATATAACCAGTGCATCTGTTAAATAGAGTTGTGTGTTTACTACGTACAAAGACTTTTCCTATGTCAGCACTAGACTTTTGCTTCCCATCTTTATTGACCCTGATCAAACTGTACCAAATAGGAAAGAACCAACTGCCAAGCAGTGTGAGGTGAAGTGTGATGAAGCCCTTACCTCTCTGATGTCTCTCTGGTATTTACTGTTCATTTCTTCAGTTTTAATGAGCTCCTTCCGGGCAGTCTCTGCCTCCTGCTCCACCTCTCCCACTCGGGATGACAGCGCAGCCAGACGCTCCTTCATTTGTGCCATTTCATAGTTTTGCTTTTCGAGCAGCTCCTGGAGTTCCACGACTTGACTGGCATCATCATTTGAGTCTATAGAGCCGTTAGACAGGCGCTGTTAACAGAAAAGCGACATTATTATCCTTTTTTTAAATGTAGACTATCTCAAGAATATCTAAACAGAAGGTTATTTCAAATATAACAGGGGCAATGAGGAGAAAAAAAAAACTCAAAACCAAAAAACACAATAACTTGAACTATACATAAGGCAGGTGTAATTATGAAAAAAAAATATTGAAGGGATTATGTTGGCATTAACAGCAGAATGCTATACAAGAACAGCATCAGTTCAACATTATAGCCATTCAAGTACAAACTGCAACAATACTACTACTAAAAAGCACCAAACAGCATATATGTACCTTAGCTAAACTAATACACCACTTAAACTTACTCAAAGTCCTTTTCACTTGCAAAATAGGCCACACTGTAGACAGGAAATAACACTTTAATAAATCACAATTCACTGTACCAGAAAGAAGAGTCTAGTCAATGTACTGGTTAAATCTACATTAGAAAAAAGTCCAGCTAATGCACTCTGTACACTGCTGAAAGCACTCGAATGAATAATTATTTAAAAAAAAAAAAAAAGAAACAGGACACTTGAATTTGAAATATGATTTCAGGAATATGATTTATATTGCATATAAATGATACAGAAATAATTTATATTTTTCTTCAAAAAAAGAAAAAGAAAAAAAAAGAGTAGGTAGGACTTACAGTCAATTCTTTATCAGTATAAATAGCCACACTAAACCTTTTCAAACATGGTCTAGGTCCTGTTTTGGCATAGATTTAGTCATTTAATTGAAAAACAACACAAAACAAAGCCTAAGATAATTTGTTTTTGAACTATATCATGGAATGATAAAAATCAAAGTCAAAACTGTCTTTAACTTTTTTAATCAGAGGCAATTTTATCATGTTAAGGCTATCTACAGTTTATTCTCATAAATTCAGTGTAACTGTTATTTTATATAGGTCTCTGACCTCTAAGTACATCAGAGAAGAATATTGTTCCAAAAATGTCTCTGTTGTGTTTCAGATGATTGGTATATAGCAACATATAGATGAAATATGCCTAGTGAGGGCCCAGGTTAAAAGAAGCACCATTAGTGCTTTTGTATCATCATTGCCAAGATACACCTATACTTAAATCTACTGACAAATTCAAAGAACAATTTGTTCAATGGTTCTAACAGTATTATTTCCCAAATCAGTCATAAAATGAACCCTGATCAGGACTATCAGCACCTCTCTGGATCACTGAATAAATTTATTTTACTATAAACACTCATTCCATTAAATAACAGCTCCAAAATTGCTTTTGGTACACCACCTAATTATATTATCTTGATTTTTTTTTCTTAGTTGCTGAACCAACACTGATCTACTTGAAGGATGCAATACTAAAGGGACAAAAGCAACTTAAAATCTTAGGAACATTAGGTTTGCTAGCTGGATAGTGTTGTTATTCTCCTTGAAAGAAATCCAATTCATATTCTGTGATCACATATGTAAATAAAACAGTATTCAAACAAGATAAAACATTTTAACCATAACACTTTATTCCATTGTGTAAATAAAAAGATTTGTCTGAAGTTTATGGCTATTATATCTTATGGTTTTAACCACATATAGCAGTTGTGACAGTTGAATAAATGCTAGTGGATGTTTAGTTTGCCCTACAGTTTTCTAAACAGCAGCCCTTGAATTGCAACTAAGTGAGAGTAAAGCAAATATCAGGTATGAAAATCAGTAACGTGATTATGTGCTCCATATGCTATAAACATTTTGAAACAGCAGCCGTGGGTATGTAGGAGGTGTATGTTCACTGGTTTCAGAAATGCAGCTTTCTGTTAACCAAACTTTTATGTCTAAAGAGACCGATAAATAAAAATATACAAAAATTTTTTAAAAAGTTTAAGATATAAAATTTCTTTGCTTGCTGATTCCTAAGATTTATGCAAATAGAGATAAAAACATATGCACAATTAATCCATCACCAATAAACAAATGCTATGATTGCCAATCATGTATAAATGTATTTTGATTTATGCACATAAACACCCCTCCTAATTATTTGAATAACTTTTGGGGCAAACTGTTTAATCCCACCAGCTGTTCACATTTGCTTTAGACTGTTCCTGTATTCATATATACAGCTGGTTGATATCTGAAAGTTTCCAACTTTCAAAAAATGTCTGCATTTTTATTTTTCTTAATTTGACTAGGATAAAACATACCCTTCTCTACCATTGTGAGTAAAATACTAACATAAAAAGTTATCTTTAGAATTTTGAAATATACTTTCATAAATTTCATAGGTTTTGATTGCTTATTTTGCTAGCATGAAGCTGAAAAGGAAAGCAATGATCTAAAAGATACAAGAAGATCCATAAAAAAGGAGGAAGTTGAGCTCAGGTCCAACATGGAATTGTTTTCAGAAAACATCACAATCAGAATATTTAGAAAAGGCTAAAATAAGAAAGAATGCTTTTAAAGTAACAGAATAGTATTGTTGCAGTAGCTCAAAGAGACTCTGCTTTGGTCTGCCTCCAGGTATGACACCATGTCCCATCTGCCATGAGCTGATGGATATAACATTGATGGTGACTGGACTGTGAGACGCACCTTTTGCTCATATTCTAGGATTGCAGCTCAACCCAAAATGAAGTGATTCAGCAGTACTGCTTTGTGAGACCTTTCTCTCTCCTAAAGCAGGTGCTAGATGCTGCTCTATAAAATGTGGCTGAAATTGTGCTCAGAAGTTACAAGAACTACTGATATGGCAGGCAAGATATGAAAGCCTTCCTATACTGCATACACAATATATGGAATTTCCATGGTTTAAATCACTTCCCAAGTATTCTGGAAATAATTACACAAACAACAGTTGTAGTAAAATTCCCACCTAGCCTATGTTTAGACTCTAAGAAGACTAAGATAACTTCTGTGAAAAATATTCACGTAGAAGATTCATTAGCTATGAGAGCCACAGAGACATTTCTTATGACTAGGAAAGGGGGCTATGAAGGCCAGATCTTTAGGGGAGAGATGGAAGTTGTATATATTTCCCAGGTAAAAGAAAAGTTAATGAATTCTGCTGTGTTGAAATACTAACTGAGAAATCAAATAACCAGAGGATGCCAAGTTATACGTAACACTCAGTATTACAAAAGTAAATCCAGTGCTGCAAGAAGTAATGTTTACTGATGTTATATGAGATGTAAGAATAAGTCAGTACTAATAGTGAACAGAAGTTTCCTTTTACTGTAGTGTAGGGTGTTTCCATCCTTAGTTAAAAAGGTTTAAAAGACTCTAAATAATATAACTCATACATATAGCTAAATGATAACACAATCACAAGTGACAGCTCAGAACAACAAGAAAAACCAATCTGATCATTACCTAGAAATCATCACACAAAACAGAAAATGAACAGTTATGACACAACTAACAGCACTACAACTAAAGTCTCATGTTCATTTCTAAGCTACTTTTCTATGTTTAAAGGCTATGCTACTTTCTACGTGTTGTTTTGCATCTTTCAGTCTGCGTGTCTGCACAAGCACCAGACACCCCCCTTCTCAGTTATTCCAAGTTTTCTCCAATCTCTAATCAACTGTTGGAGCTAACTTTCTTTTTGTTGAAATATTTCTCCCTCTCACCATTAACCTTCATTCAGTACTGATGTACTGATGTATCATAGCTACTTTTTCCAGAGCTTTTCAATGTCCTCATTGTCTTGCGCTTTCTGTCAAGCCATCAAAAGACTCTTTAAAGACACTTCAAAATTCTGTAATAACTCTACCGCCTGCTAAACTTCCAGCTGTTTTTCTTCTTTCTGGTGTCTGCACTCATCTGCCATACTTTACTGATTTCGTAGAATGGTGGATGGAAAAAAAAGGTCTACTTAACACACGGACATTTTCCTTTCTGTTGTTTTTACATTACTGGAAAGAATTTCTGAGATCTTATGCAGAAGATAAACCCAGTTCTTTTTGCTTGTTTTATAGGAGCCCAAACCAAGTTATGTATGCAAAATACACTACCACTTCCCTTAACCAACTCTTCTTTGTCCCACCAGACCACCCTCAGGGCCAGCAAGTCTGGTGAATCCCTGCAGCAAACCATTCACCAAGGGTCAGTTGGCTTGGGTTGTCCACCTGTACAGCACTATAAGTACAAAGATCAAGTGCCAGAAGTAATGAGATTTTTATGGTAGTGCTCTAACCGGCTGAATAAAAACATACAGAGGCTTCCATTGGACAGAAGGGAAATGAAACTTCTTTGGATTCAGAAAAATGACAAGTTAATTTGTATGAAATATAGACAAAAAAGGTAACTTTCTCAAAAAGATAGAGATCTAACTGAGAAGAATGTTGATTAAACGTTGTAAATAATGCAGTTTCTTAGTATCATTAAATCCCTGTGCAATCTCATGTAGAGCCACATGCACTACTATTGAGCATCACAGAATATGATAAAATAGTTGCCCAAAGACGCTTTTAGAGAGAATATTGTGCAGTTTGGATTCTAGAAACCTCTCAGGCCCCACTACCACCTTTTCCCACTTTCTCATTTCACTCTGAAAACTCTACTTCTTCTCCCTGTGTGTGGCAAGCCATCAGTTTCCACTAAGTCTCCTTCAACATATGTTTCTTTAACTAGGTTAACGAATATTAACCCAGAAAGGGATGTTTGGAAAAAACAGAAATATATCTGCACTGCTTGGAAACTAAACCAGATTATCAAATGCAGCTTGTGTTGCAAAATGTATTTTTCTCTCTAAATAAGAATGTGAATCCTTTGGGGAAAGGATCACATCTCCCACTGCTTCTTATACATTATGCATAATGAGTATACTCAGTAGCCAACCTCTCCTCTCCTCTCCTCTCCTCTCCTCTCCTCTCCTCTCCTCTCCTCTCCTCTCC